>CM034146.1:188140005-188280914 GCA_019776745.2 Taxus chinensis
ATCATTAGATAAAAAATAATGTCTGGGTAATGTTATATTAACATTGGTGTTCAACAACTTCTGAAATAATCAAAAGTTTTTATTACATCCCATCGTGTAGGATTAAGACTCACATATTTCTCCTGTTGCAGGTTCAAGTAGTGTATGTAATATAATTCAACTCCATATATGTTCTCTTATGTTAATAAAAAATAAGATAACGGGATGAATATAGACTAGAGAATGTATGCAACATCGTAGTAGTGTGGTATGATATGTTTCAATCCAATTGGGTGCTTCAAATATGATAAAATTCCTAAAATAAAATATTTGTAACATCTTTATGGAGGTTTTACAGATCCTTAAATGCTTTAGTGTTCAAATTTAAAATAGGAGGTATTTGTGAGTGTCGAATGAATTATGAAGTGCATTCGACTTGCTTATATTGGTTACCATATGTGAGATATTAACATTATGGCTAACCTAAGAAGATGAAGAAAGTCATGTAAAGCACCAAAAGTACCAACACAAGGACAACACAATGAAATACAGGATAACTTTTTTTTTTGACTTGCTTGAAGATAGTACGACACTACACAAGTTCTCTAGGGAATACAACCAACCAAAGACATGCTTTCCACAACACGGACCCACACCAGTTACAGATAGACATGAGGCACACACTAAGGACACAATGGTTCATCTAAAGTATGCAGTCTTACAACAAGGTCTTCCCACAGAAGGTTTCTTTAGATTCATGTTTTAGCTGTAAGTGTTTTTACATTCTTTACTTTTCGCAGAGGAATCACGATAGGAGAATCTGAAAGTCATGTCTCCTTTGAATAATTTTCCCCTACCTTGATAATGTTAATATACAGTGTAAACCAATTATAGAATAGCAAGAGGTTACTTCATTTACTTGATTAACTTATTCATTTGTGAGGAGGCAGTTAATTTCTCAAGGCTCTTAACTTTATCATTCTGTTTTCAACGTTGTGCTTTTGGACATATATGTTTTACCTTTTCAAGCGGTCAATTTTATTTTATTTTATTTTATTCTAGTACATGACTGTCTAAATCTTGGATTCATCATTAAGATCTTATTAGTTGTTAATAATATTTCATTGGGGTCAAGAGTCTAATCAGAAAAATTAAAGGTTTCACTTGGGCTTCACTTGAAGAGATAGAAATAAGTATATTGTTTACATTTTCAACGGGTAAGACAGATCGAAGAGTTTCTTAGGCAAGTTCCTTCTATTTATTGTAATCTTGTTATCTTCCAAGAATTTAATCATTGATTTCACCTTAAGACCGTTCTAAGGACTCACCACAATAAGAGATTGTTGATTTGTTTACGCGGGATCACAAGGTATATTTGCTTCTCTTGTTTTCTTTTTGCTAGGTTCAAAAACATAGTCCTCTACCAAACGACACAAGACCAAGGTAACTAGAGCGATGCAAGATGATTCAAGTTTGGATAATTAGATTTTGGTTTGACAATTCAAGGATAAATCATATTCTGAAAGGTGAAAAATTCAACAAAGGACACGCATGTCAAAACAAGTTCATTTAATCTTATTGACAATAATATTTCTCAAATTGACTTTCAAACGATAACAACAACCTACATGAGAACAATACAAAATTATAACACAATGCCTTCTAGATAGTCTCCACAATTTCCAAACCAATGCTGTAAAGCAAAAGAAAACATTCGTACAACAGCAGTTCCTAAGAAGGCTGGAAACCACTTTCTACACGTGTTTCTTTTTCTCTTTTTTTTTTCTTTTCTACTCAGGAAATCCTCCTGCACATTTGTTAGCACATGTCAGTTCGCAAGAACTGAGCACGATAAAAACTATAATCATTAAGACAATATATTGTTATCTAACTGTTTCAAGGAAGAAAAGCACTGTTGAAGAAGAAAACAATAATTCAATAGTCTAAACAAGAGCAATTAAAGAGCTGTCCAAAAGCATAAAATGCCTAAATAAAAGGGATGGCACTAACTCTATTCAATTATCATTTTCACATAGGAGCAGTTAATAAACATCATAGTGAATTACACCCATATCACAATAATGACCGTCATTTAAACAAGATAACATTTCGAAACAAAAACAATTACAGGAAGAGAATTAATTTCAAACGTAATCTATCCCTATTTGTTTAAGTTAGTTCACCAAGCCAAGGATTCACTATGCCACTGGAAGATCCCAAACAATCAATCGACATGAGGATATCTAAACCAACATGACTTATTAATATTAAGATGATGTGCCTATAGCAGTTAATTTTATGTCAGTACAGATTAAAAAAAAATGGAAAGAAAGGGATGAAACGCACAAATGACCTCGCATGGGTCACATCCTATCCTAACAATCCTTCTATTAGACTTTCTTCTAATCAAGAGAATGTATTAAGAAAAAGGACAAACTTGACAAGACCAAACATATCCATTATAAATCTTACAGGAGGGTTACTCAATCATTCGCAAGAACACGACACAAGATACATAGCTTCCAAAGGATCTGTCGTCAACAACAAGTTGACTTAAACCTTTCTGGTCAATACATAACCATTCTACTACAATGACAGCAAGGAGGTCATATCACAACGATCACCACGAAAACCAGTCAACCAAAGAGTTTCCAAACACACCAACCTATGAGTCACAGGAGGATGAAATTTAAGCATCTTTACGGAGCAAAACGTAGGGTAATTTCTTATGCATAAAACCAACATCCCAATTTTAAGATTTGAAAATTTCCTCAATAATGATCCAGTAGATCTCGTATCCTCCAACATGTGTGAAACAAAACAAGGTACGAAAAAGAGTATTTCCTCTAACATTTTAAGCTATCCAAAAGAAATGTGAGTATCGTCAAAAGAAAACATTCCATAGGTTCAGCTACATTCCTCAAGACATACAACAGTCACCAAGGGAGAGAAGGTGGTTCCAAAGACAACAATCTCCAAACGGTGAACTTGAATTGATATCAATTATGAAAATCAAACATGACACTTGAAGAATAAAAGTATTTCTTCGAGCGATTCAAAACAAAAACAAAAGCAACTAACCTAGTTGAAAGTAATATCAACTTAGCTCAAATCGACAATCAGTCAAGCTAAGCACACACCAAGTCAACCGGGAAGGGTTACTAGAAACTAAAAGAAAAGGAAAGAGGCAGGAAAAGCATCATTCACCTATACACAATGCACTTGCAGTACTCAATCACCAATTTACAAATACCCAACATAGACCAGAACTACAGATATCGAACCGAAACAAGAATAAGAACATAACAGGAACTATAAAGTTGAGTCCAATGACAATGTTTGGTAAAACATTCAAATCGCGAGACCAACACATAGAACTCGAGAGTTTTCATTACAAGACCCCCGCCTCTTTTGTTTTATTAGTCTTAAGAACAAAGTTCACCCAACTAATAGTTATTAAAACCCAGAAAACAATATAAAGGCTTCAACCAACGCAATCATTTCTAACGCCAAAACAAAAACAAACGAGCCAGGAAAGTGGAAACCAAACAACATACCATCACACGAGACATTAATATGAAGAGTAGAGTTATTTAGTGATTCAATTAAATAACAGCATAAGAATTAATGGTATAGAGAATATCGTGCCTGATTAAGCTCCCGCAGTCGATAACAAGATGGACGGGGCCTGCAACAGCAATCGAAGCCTAAATCCATTTTCTTCAAGCTCGTTGGGTGCCCAAACATCGACCATCTTCGCGTTGGCACAGGCAGGAGTTCACGGCCAGGGTGGGTGGTCTAAAATACTTGCCAACATCCTCCCAATGTGTGCCAAAAGGGACAACTACAGTGGAACATGGGAAGCCATCCAGCACCATGGAAAATCCACTTTTGGAGCCCATTTAAGAAGCTAGAACTAAAATCTGGTCTCTTATTTATCACTGCAGACCTGGCACAGTGCGCCTTGTTATAGTGCCAGACTATGTCTGCAGATT
The DNA here is from genome assembly GCA_019776745.2 of Taxus chinensis. NCBI lineage: Eukaryota > Viridiplantae > Streptophyta > Pinopsida > Cupressales > Taxaceae > Taxus > Taxus chinensis. The sequence continues at coordinate 188,143,980 of CM034146.1, forward strand.
GCTTCACCTGGCATTACCAAAAATCTTTACAAGAACATTTTCCCCCTTTTTTTAAAAAAAGTTATGGAACCGCTTTGCAAAAATCTTGGACAAGACCTGGTGCAGTGTGGCAGTCAACACATACATTAAGGTTCTGAATCTGAAAGATATCCTGCTACCTTCATCTCCCAAGACACTATCTCCAACATTGCATAGATCTCCTGTGCCCGAGGGTGTGATCTGCCACCTACACAAAAGCATGCACCATTTTATTGCCTTTAATCCAACTACATCCAAGTTTCTTTTTAATTCCTCTATCCTTCATCGATCTCCTAATCTTGGTGCTCTCGTAATAAGAGCAGCCCTAGTCTGAGACGAAGCAAAAGAAGATGGCTTTAAAACCCAAAAAAAAAATCTCTTGGTACAGACTCCATATCCATAAAACAGTCCCTAGACTTAGCATCCTCAATAAGGCTGACCAGTCACTAGATTGCTTCAATGCAACAGCTAAAAAGGACAACCCTGAAAAAGTAGTTGCTGGAGGATTCATTTTTAAGGATATAGGTTTTATTATTGCCACAGGTACTCTAAATAGATGACCACGCAATGGGGCCTTGCAATCTATACCGTAGACTTCAAAGTAATGCACTCCTTCAGAAAGGGACGTTGGATCTACAAGAACATTGAAGTTGTTTCCACTGTGCGTGAGAGGAATATAGTCAGGGACCCTTACCACTTTTAGCATTACTAGATTTTATATGAATGCATTCCTCAAAAGGAACTAATATCTTTAACATGTCAACATCTTCATGAAACTCTGGCCCAACCTGTACAATCCAAACACTAAACAGATCCAACAGGAGCAAGCACGCTGATCATTCTCATCATCTCAACAACACAACCCACTACACCAAACAGATCCACCTCTATGAGATCCTCTTCCATGAGTTACATCGCAAAACAGTGAGATCTCAAAAGAGAATCTCTGAAATAAATTTCATCGGGTCTCCTGGTAACACTCACACTGTCACTTAATTGGTTTTGAGAAAAAATATCTTCGAAGAGGAACCCGAATCTGAGGATGCAGTCGATACTGAATAGGAAACAAAAAAGTTGGACAACCTGCTTGTTGGAGCGCTCCTAAAGGCTTCTACTATAGTATTCCACGCAGGTGCATTGGCCACAGGCACCATTCCAACGTCACAGCAACCTTCTGCCTGCAAATCCCTCGCTATTCCAGCTTCTACCATGATAAATTCACCGCCTGGACGGAAGCTACCTTTCCAAAATGAAAAAGCAAGACAACCCAACTAAAACTTCCTCACGGCACTCAGTACACCGCAAAAGTCCAGTTCTACACTCCACGAGGTACAGGCAGAGGCTAGAGGCATGATGGTCCAGCATTGCGTGTTTTGGGAAGATTGTTTAATGCATTCGGTGAGATGGTGATAGTCACTGAAGCGCCCCCTGCCAATCTGAACCGACTCTCACCCACCGCCAGCTAACCAAGCAAATAATAAATTTTATTTTATCTTATTTGGAGCCCCGTGCTGTGGGGACAGGCCGCCTGCCTGGAGTAAAAAAATGGACAGGAATTACAAGTCAAATGATGCTTTTCAAATTCATAGAAGAGTCGTTTATGGATTTTTCCGTAGTTGTATAGGTCATGCAGGACTGTATTCCACTTTGGATAGAATTATATGTTAGTTTTGGATGATAGTACCAAAACTGATAATGTTCAACAATGATACCTTGGGTTTAGTTACTAATTTACTAAGTTAATATTATCTAGATGAATAATAGAGCAGTGAGCAAAGATTAGCAAGCCAAAAGAGCGAGAGAGATGTTATTGATTCGGATGAGAATGTCAATATTTTTCCTAGCATCAAATTAAATTAAAACAAGTCATTTTACAAGAATAAGTTACCAAATTTGAGTTTCTACAAATCCCCCTTTATGTAATTGAAAATTATATGCTTAAAGGAAAAACTTAAGTGTGCACAAACATTTTCTCTTCACTCGATAGTTTTTTTCTTCATGTTTGGTATTGGAATGGTTTATGATGTTATCAAAAAAATACGGTGCAATCAATGTCCATATTATAAGTCCAAAGAGAAATCAAAAATCATTTTATCTTCACTCGATAGTTTTTTTCTTCATGTTTGGTATTGGCATGGTTTATGATGATATAAAAAAAATACGGTGCAGTCAATGTCCATATTATAAGTTCAAAGATAAATCAAAAATCAATTACTGTTGTGACCTTATAAAATTAAATATATAGATAGTAGAGTAAAAGATAAACACAATATAGAAAGAATACACTTGTTCATTTTTTATATTGAGGAGGTCACATTATTGTTTTACTTAGGGTACTTGGATTTTTTGTCAAATTACTTAAGGATTGGAGGTGATTGTTTCCCATGTGTGTCGAAGGATAAGAAAAAGTAGGATATGTGGATGAGCTCATATGACTCATCATTACACAATGGAAGTAAAGAATTGCCCCAATAATTGGGAAGAGTAGTGTATCTAAGCATGTATCAACTCTTATATCTTACCACACAAATATACAAGAGGAAGGGAAGAAAAACTTATGAAAAAATTAGTCACTTGTTTATCTTACAACACCATAGACTATACAATTACAAATTATGCATCTATGAACTATGCGTGCATACTGTGTGTTTTTTAACTAAGCATGATTATGTAAATACAAAGTAATGGAAATGGTGAGAAGTCCCATTACTAAGAAACTTGTATCCATATTATATCCAAGTAATGTAATGGATAAGCATTGAATTCTTAGTGAACTAAATTTATGATGCTATGAATTGTGCCATTTATGTTTGAATATGTACTAGAAACATTTATGACTCTAAATGTTATCAAGTGTAAAGTAATCATTCTTAAACAATTATTTAATGTGTGATTACCATATGTGTTTTTATTGAAGGTGTTTGAGGGAATGAAATATTTGGAATATGAAGGAAAACTCGGATAATTACATAAGAATAGATCCCAAAAATACATTAACACCATATTTTATTTTAAATGGTTATAATGTTTCATGAATATTTTTGGATTGAGTATGATGCTAAAAATTTACATAAGTACAATATTATGTTGCATGCTAATGGAGTTAGTTAGTTGAAGACATATTCGATTAAATTTTAGAAGTAATTTACTCCACTCAGGGAATACATCGTTTGTTCGCATAAACCTTGAAGAAGGAAGGATTGTGTGTGATTTGAAAGGAATTCGTGCATTTCGAATAGAATGTTCAGTAGGAAAATGTGGTGGCCATTTATAGATTGAGCAGCCAACTTCTTGGAGGTCAGAACATGATCAATGCTCTCTTGGTAATAGATACACCTCTTCATGATTCGGTGATAAGAATTTTTTTCCACATAACAGAAAAAGTAGTGCAGTACATTAAGGCCCAATTCAAGTAGGATAACATGGAAATTGAATAAATGGTTCTAGTAAATAAAACTAAAAAATGATATGTTATTATGTATTATAATAATAACAAGAAGAAAACAATTATAGTGTACAATCTTTCCTATTAATTATTTACGGATATGTGCTTAAAAACGGATAAGTGGAGAGAAGGAATAACACTAAATAATTATTTATGGATAGATACTTCACGTTCCTCCTATGCATTTATTACTATGTAACATTAATAATCATAATGATGGGAACATTGATAAGGGAAAAAGAATTTTGAAAATAATCTTTGTGAAGTTTGAAAACTCAAATTCTTATATAATTATGTTTGGAAGTAGTATAATTGGTCTCGTGTTCTTTTGCATGCTCTCTCTTTCGCCCTTTTTTCTCTTATAGGCATTGTTTGTTTCCATTGTTTTGGGGTTATTCAAAATCTTTTGTTATTGATATTTTTTTGTAACTTAGATACTCTTTTCTTTTTTGTTACTTTTGGTATTCACTATTATATCTTGGATTTTCACTTTTTTGTAATTCGATAAGATCCGATTCATTAAATATTTATTCTTATCTAAAAAATTAAGTAATAAAGGTTTAGATATAAATACATTATTGTGGTTATTGTAATTATAGAAGACCAAATAAGAAATGAATAATATTACTAAAAAGAATGAAAGTGGTGCAGAAAATTTATAACATGCTCTTATTTCTTTATAATATGAACATTGAGGTGGTGCTTTGGATATTTACAAATTGCTGGAACAAGAAAGTGATATATGAAGGTCTTAGAAGAACCACAGTTTTCATAATACTGTAAATTTATGTTCTTCTTGATAAAATTTGTTAATAGGTGTAGGATGTAACTTGTTTTTAGTCTTTTCTATAAGTAATAAATCTATCTTGGTCAAATGTACAATCACCATGACCCAAATTCAACCCAATTTTTTTTATTAAATATAAGTTTTCTTTACATAAGAATAATTTTATTTATAACTATTCATCACAAAGTTTTATTTAATTACCATTCCTATAACATATGGTATTGATACATGAAATTTAGATATTCAAGGACTTCAACATTTATTTGTTACACAAGTAATCCAATTCATTTATTTCATATAAATGTGTTTAAGAATGAAACATAGTTTCTTTAGCGGATAATGAAGCATCATTTTGATACATGAGCATTTATCTATATTTAAGGTTTTTTTTCATCGTTTGTAATATTGAGGAAGAGGTAATGGAAATACAATAGACATTGGCTTGAACATTCTTACTTAAACATTTTGACTAAAATGAGAATATCAGTAAAGCTATAACATAAAATTTACTTGTAATATGTTCTTTTATACATTGGTATGTCATTTACTCGGGCACATTGCTCAATTTGACTAACAAGAATAGTTGACCCCCCACTAAATGTCATTGACATTTTTTAAGGTAAGTCAACCTACAAATTTCAATGTACATGAGCCAATAATTTTAAAATGTATGAAGCTCATTTAATTAAAGAGAATTTAATAATCATATGTTAATGACTCTTGGAACTATGTAAGTGTATTTACCTAAAGTTGTATAATGTTGTTCATGAATATATAAAATCTCGCATTTGTTTTTCATACACTAATGTTATAGGATACAGTTTAAGTGGAGGAGATTAAAATTAACGATTACCTATTGTTTAATGTTTTAGATTTGTATTCTTTTCATGGGGATGGTGCAGAAGGGGATTCTATTGATGAAGTAGTAGATTGGAGGCAACAAGTTCCGTTGAAGAATATAGAAGAAGTGGATCAGATTCTAGATGGGAAAACAATGGACACACGAAATGGGAAATACAACAAATATCTGGTACACTGGAAAGGACTGGAACAAGAGGACAATACTTGGGTCAAAGAGTCGGAGATTCAGAAGTTGGATGCAGATAAATGGAAGTAGTTTGAAGAAGACAACTTGTAGGAGCTGCGTTTTTTTCAAGCAGGGGAGAATGATGAGCCAGAATTAGCAGGAACTTGACAAGGTCATAACTTGAGTTCTGGGTGTCCGTTTGAGTCCGTTTTTTTTTTTTGAAACCACGTGTTTCGATGAGACGAATGCAGCGAAAACTGGCCCTACCGGTTGGGGAAAGTTTTTGACACGTTTTTGAGCCCTAAATCCACCATCTTGAGACTAAAAATGAGGATTTAAGTTATAGTTCGGTTTTTTCCTATTTTTGAGCATTAGTTAGTTTTAGTCTATTAATTGCATTATGAGTTAGAAAGTTGGCTATTCCTCTAATTTAGGGATGTAGAAGATGCGTGGAAATTTATGTGCCCGTAGGAATAAGCATGCGAACTTACTAGGAATAGCAAGTTCTAGTAAACTGCTAAAAATAGTAATTTCCGCCACCTAGAGTAGATTTAGTCAGAGTTAGCTAGAGTTTACTTGGCAACTCGAGTTGGGAGTTTTTTTTCCTATTTAGGAAACATTGTAATTCATTATTTGAGAACAAAGAAGGAGATCTATTTTATTTTGGAGTTCATAATATTTGCAGCATATCTGGTTTGTTCTTAATTTGGATACATTATGGAGTTTGGACATTCTAATGTATAAGGCACAAATAAACTTTTCAGCTTATATATAATTAGTCTCACAGTCATGGAGAGTTTCTTATATAGTGTTGGTGCTCAATTTGGTCTCACCCCGTTTATCCTTAAAGTTCTTCAGTTTGTGGGCTTTGTCATTTTATTTATCTCTCCGTATTGATGTATATAAACTTTGTCCTCTGTTTCGTCGCCATGATTAGTCCCTTACTTGGAAGAGGATCACTTAAAAGTCCATGAATTTTTTTTTGTTCCTTTGTCCGTGTGAAAGAGTCTAGAACTTGGGCATAAAGCTCAGGTTTTTCCTTTCCTTCCATTTTCCACAGTCATGTTTTTTTGTCCCTATCATTTGTGTCCCAATTATTTGTTGAAACGTGATTGGATGAAGCTCGAAGGATCATGTTTCAGCCTTATAACATTTCCAAATTCTCTTTCCTTGAAGAAATATTCATTTCTCGGCTCAAATGGTGATTTTCCTGCATTTTACGGTTTGACAGATGTATTTTTCCCGGTTATATTTACTTCTCAACATTAGTGGGAATGTGTTTTTTTCTGGTTGAATGTGGCATGGGACGGAACTTTAAAAACTCTAAGGCTCGCTTCAACCTAAAACTTGTCCACTAAAGGGCCAGCGCTCATCTGAAGATTCTCCTTTTGGTTTTGCCTTAGATTTGCGCCAGGGAGACACATAGAGGTTTCCGCTGCCTTGCCTAGACTTAGAAAAAAATTTCATTCGACAAGTATAGTTTTGGTGGACCATGGATATGTGGAGGGCTGGTGCTCATTTGAGGATCCGCGTCAGGGTACCATCTTAACAATTGAGACAGGGAGATCTGTGGAGGATTCTGCAGGCTCCACTCTATACTTAAAATTTTTAAAGCAATTCTGAAAGGCCCGGGACACATGGAGGGACCAATCCTATATCGGGACTGTCCCCTAAGTTTTATTTTAAAGAAGTGTCAGGAGGACACTTGGAGGCTTCTGTACACTCTTGCTTTGCTTGGACTTTTCAACAACCAAGGAAAAATGTCTCAAACTCTTGACACATAGCGCCTTCCACTCATCCTTCAAATTTTTTAACTCTACCGGATTGAGACACGTGGTGAGCCTATGCTTGTTTGGATCTCCACTTTTGAGGGCCATGCCAAAAGTGTGTCAAGGCGACATGTGGAGGCTTCCACTGGCTCCTTTTTTGCTGAGAATTTTCAAAGGCCAAAATGCATTTTTCTTGCTCCTAGGGCACGTGGAAGGCTTGTGCTTGTTTAAAAACTTTCATCTGTACTTATCTTTTGTAGTTGCACTAAGAAAACACATATATGGCTATGATATAAAGTAGAAAAGGGGTAGAATCAAAGGTTGCTGTGTATTGCATCTATTTTTCTGACATTTTTTTCTCCAAGACTCCTGAAGACGTGAATACGCACTATTTTTCATTATTTTTTATCAAACTTCTTATTGCTCTGTCTCTAAAGTGCCATTGAATGGATTTAGAACTTAATTTTTGAGTCCAAAGATTGCTAAGGTCGATATTTTGAAGTGGAATTGCTCAGGCACTTGTAAAAATGATCTTGAGTGGAGGATTCTGATGTCGTACCCGTGAAATTTGAATTTTGTGTCCGTGATATTTTTAAAACGCACCTTCCTATTATATATATATATATATATATTGAGTGGAGGAGTCTGATGTTGTGCTTGTGAAATTTAAATTTTGTGTCCGTGATATTTTTAAAAATCACTTTACTAATTTAATTTGTTAAATTCTTGAGTGTGTGGAAAAAACACTTTAGTAATTTAATTTGTTAATTTAAAAACTATATAGTGGAAAATCTAAATATTATATTTAGACGGTTAAATAATTTAAAGGTAAAATTTTTTTACAGAACATAAAATATTTTTTCTTTTATTCATATCTACAAAATAGTGAAGAGAAGGATATAAATAAATAAATACAGTTGTTGCAGAAACGGTTACAAGAAACCGTCTAACCAACCAATGTAATAGGTTATGCTAACATTCCCCCCTTATTACATTGTTCGTAAAAAGATACATTTCCTGATACTGGATGTCCCCCCCTTAATGAGAACACCGCAAAGAGGGTCTTCACATGAGCATGTGCCTACACGGTCTCGATACACATGATTTTTCTAAGGTTGACCATAAACCTAGAGGGACAAGAGCACTTTCTGACTATTCACCTCAGTGGTTTTACAGGTTTACCACGAACCAAGAGGATAATACCTCGGTGGTTTTACAGGCAGACCACGAACCAAGAGGATTTTACCTCAGTGGTTTTACAGGTTTACCACGAACCTAGTGTGAGTACCATGCATTGCGTTCAGTGTTTTTCTAATCCCCATGACGCTCTTTAGTTTGGAGGTCCCAAACAGGAAACTATGCACCATCTACACTTTATTGAACAACCAAACAATATAGGAAAACAACAAACAATACTGACAAATATTCCGCATTCACTTCTAAGAATCATAGCAATTATGTTCTTAGCTGTAGCCATTGATGTCGATTGTCATTTAGCCAATCTTCAACAGCAAAGGAAATAAATCACTGCCACAGAATGTTGCCCTTGACTAAGACGTTTTCACCCATAATGTAAAATATGAATACTGAGAAAGAAAATGCATCAAGAAACACTCTATCAACTGGATCTCGACACTTAGACCTTTTTTCACATGGTTCATGTTGCAAGTGAATGTATTCACAAGCGAACCATCATCTTTTCAAAGCACGACACTCAGAGGATCAATTCAAAATGAAGAACCATTGGAAAACAACTATGCTCCAGAATAATCCATTTTCAGCATCCGATCACAAAACAACAAAACACGAAACAAAACAGAAACTGAAACAGAAACTAACATTCCCCCCTTATTACATTGTTCGTAAAAAGATACATTTCCTGATACTGGATGTCCCCCCCTTAATGAGAACACCACAAAGAGGGTCTTCACATGAGCATGTGCCTACACAGTCTCGATACACATGATTTTTCTAAGGTTGACCATAAACCTAGAGGGACAAGAGCACTTTCTGACTATTCACCTCAGTGGTTTTACAGGTTTACCACGAACCAAGAGGATGATACCTCGGTGGTTTTACAAGCTGACCATGAACCAAGAGGATTTTACCTCATTGGTTTTACAGGTTTACCACGAACCTAGTGTGAGTACCATGCATTGCGTTCAGTGGTTTTCTACTCCCCATGACGCTCTTTAGTTTGGAGGTCCCAAATAGGAAACTATACACCATCTACACTTTATTGAACAACCAAACAATATAGGAAAACAACAAACAATACTGACAAATATTCCACATTCACTTCTAAGAATCATAGCAATCATGTTCTTAGTTGTAGCCATTGATGTCGATTGTCATTTAGCCAATCTTCAACAGCAAAGGAAATAAATCACTGCCACAGAATGTTGCCCTTGACTAAGACGTTTTCACCCATAATGTAAAATATGAATACGGAGAAAGAAAATGCATCAAGAAACATGCTATCAACTGGATCTCGACACTTAGACCTTGTTTCACATGGTTCATGTTGCAAGTGAATGTATTCACAAGTGAACCATCATCTTTTCAAAGCATGACACTCAGAGGATCAATTCAAAATGAAGAACCATTGGCAAACAACTATGCTCTAGAATAATCCATTTTCAGCATCCGATCACAAAACAACAAAACACGGAACAAAACAAAAACTGAAATAAACACAAACCCAAAATTGAGGAATTTGGTCTCAATACCTTATTCGCCACAATATCTGTCAGCGGCCTTGTCGCTTGTGGCTTACAAGAGGTCGCTGGATTTCCTCTAGCCTCTGTTTTCCTTCGTCCTCCTTCGTTGCTACTTATAGTACTAGAGATGATGTAAAGCCGATCTCATCAATAGCTTCCTCACTCTTGTCAGAATCTTGTGGATCTTCTATATGAGTAGTATTAGCTCCATTGTGTTTTATATTTCCTTGTAGAATATCTCTTGCTCGGCTATGATAGTTCCACATTGTATGACCTTTCTTCTGACAATGGTGGTATTCAATCTCTTGTTTAGGCCCTTGTTTATTTTTATTTGATCACCTGTGAAATTTACTATTTGTGGAATAAAGTGCACTTTCTTGTTGAGTATCACCTTCTACAGCATCGTCAGTTATGCATTTTTCCTCAGTTAGGAGTCTCTGTCATATGTTTTGTACTTCTCCATTGTCTACTTTCTTGACACCCTTTTCTATTGGCAAAGGCATGGTCTTATCTAGTTTCACAGCATTCTTTTCAACGACGAGCCTCCCCTTAACTTTTGTGAGGAGAGAAGGATAATCAATTATGTAACCGCTCTCTGTGGAATAGCCCACATCATCTCGGTTAGCATTAATCACTCCAATCTGCATCCTTCTTCACTCCATTGTTCTCCTCCTATCTTGTGGCTCTAGAGGTGAAGGACGGAGGTCCTTGTGGTGGCAGCAGTGGCAGTGATGGCGGTGGATGTGGTGGTAGAGTTCACACTGCTCCTGCACACATGCTTCTTCTATACCCTTTCTCACGCTAAACACTTTACCAAATTACAAAAGCAACAGATTGGACAGAAAAGATAACTATTTTATTTAATCTGCATCATGCATCTCAGATTACGTCAACACTAATTAAGGCAGGCGCAATCGGTTCTAGGAAGCACTACCAAAACATTTTCAGTCATGTATTTTTGCTTCATCTCTACAACCACACGACTCTCCTTCTTCTCCCAACTACCTGCAGCCACACCTTGCCACCGTTCACTTTTGCAGAGTTTTGCAGTTTCTCCTCCTCCCACGCTTCTACCCACATGGCTCACACAAACTCCACGCAGGTCTCTTGGCCGAGTTAGTGAGCAAGAGATTTTAGGTGCCTCCTCCCATGCCATCCAATTGTTTTGTGCTCTGATACAAATGTTTACAGAACATAAAAGATTTTGTCTTTTATTCATATCTACAAAACAACGAAGAGAAGGATATAAATAAAGAAATATAGTTGTTGCAAAAACGGTTATAGGAAACCGTCTAACCAACCAATGTAATATGTTACGCTAACAAAAAATACTTTAGTAATTTAATTTAAATTTAGTAATTTACTAATTTAATTTAATTCTTGGGGAAGTTACATAAATTAAAGTAAAGAGGGAAGTTGAATTCGCGGGTGTGGGGAAGTAAATAATTTAATATATATTATAATTTTAATTTATAATATATATTAAAATTTATAGTATATATTATCATTTATATAATATATGTTTTCTAATTTCATAATATTAATTAAATTAAAAAAATTAATACTAATATAAATAATTAAATAATAAAATATATATATATATATTAAAAATGTATATTATATATTATAAGTGCATACACTCTAAAAAACTTACATAGATATTAAAGTATTTTATATAATTATGTCGAGAGGCAATCTCATATAATATATATATATATATATATATATATATATATATATATTGAGTGGAGGAGTTTGATGTCATGCCCGTGAAATTTGTTTATGTCGACAGGCATTCTCATAGTTTGATGTCATGCCCGTGAAATTTGTTATGTCGATAGGCATTCTCATATATATTATTATCTATATATATTGAGTGGAGGAGTCTGATGTTGTGCCCGTGATGTGTTTGTGATATTTTAAAAAAACACTTTCCTAATTTAATTTAATTTGTAAAATTCTGTGGAAGTTACAAAACACGTTACTAATTTAATTTGTTAAATCCTCTCTCGGGTGTGGGTAATTAAATAATTTAAAGGTAAAATTTTTTTAGTAATTAATTTTTTAAATTATCGTGTGGAAAAAACACATTAGTAAGTTTTAATTTGTTCATTTAAAAACTATATATTGGAACCATCTAAAGATTATGTTTAAGGTTCAATAATTTAAAGGTAAACAAACATTTTAAGTAATTTCATTAATTTAACTTTAGGAATTCTCCTAATTTAATTTAATTTTGGGCAAGTTTCATAAATTAAAGTTGAAGAGGGAGTTGAATTCCTTCGGGTTTGGGGGGTAAAAGGAAAAAAACCTTAGTAATTTAAAATTTTCAAACACTTTAGTAATTTAATTTATATTCCGTAATTTACTAATTTAATTTAATTCTTGGGAAAGTTACTTAAATTAAAGTAAGAGGGAAGTTGATTCGCGTGTGGTGGGAAGTAATAATTTTAATATATATTATAGAGTTTAATTTTAAGATATAGATTAAAATTTATATTATATATTATCATTTTAAATAATATGTTTTCTAATTTCATAATATTAATTAAATTAAAAAAATTAATACTAATAATAAATAATTAAAATAATAAAATATAATATATATATATTAAAATGTATATTATATATTATAAGTGCATACACTCTAAAAAACTTACATAAGATATTAAAAGTATTTTATATAATTATGTCGAGAGGCAATCTCATATAATATATATATATATATATATATATATATATATATATATATTGAGTGGAGGAGTTTGATGTCATGCCCGTGAAATTTGTTATGTCGACAGGCATTCTCATAGTTTGATGTCATGCCCGTGAAATTTGTTATGTCGATAGGCATTCTCATATATATATATATATATATATATTGAGTGGAGGAGTCTGATGTTGTGCCCGTGATTGTGTTTGTGATATTTTAAAAAAACACTTTACTAATTTAATTTCAATTTGTAAAATTCATGTGGGGAAGTTACAAAACACGTTACTAATTTAATTTGTTAAATTCTCGGGTGTGGGGAAGTAAATAATTTAAAGGTAAAATTTTATTTAGTAAATTAATTTTTTAAATTATCGTGTGGAAAAAACACATTAGTAATTTAATTTGTTAATTTAAAAACTATATAGTGGAAAATCTAAATATTATATTTATAAGGTTAAATAATTTAAAGGTAAAAAACAATTTAGTAATTTAATTTAACTTTAGTAATTCTCTAATTTAATTTAATTCTTGGGAAAGTTACATAAATTAAAGTTAAGAGGGAAGTTGAATTCTCGGGTTTGGGGAGGTAAAAGGTAAAAAACACTTTAGTAATTTAATTTTTCAAACACTTTAGTAATTTAATTTATATTTCGTAATTTACTAATTTAATTTAATTCTTGGGAAAGTTACTTAAATTAAAGTAAAGAGGGAAGTTGAATTCTCAGGTGTGGGGAAGTAAATAATTTAATTTGTTACATTCTCGAGTGTGGAGAAGTAATATTATATTTTTAAGGTTAAATAATTTAAATGTAAAAAGAACTTTAGTATTTTAATTTTGAAATTTAATTCTTGGGAAAGTTACATAAATTAAAATATTATACTTATAAGGGCCCTCACTTTTAAATAATTACATAAGAATAGCAGTCTCGCTTTGAAATAATTATATAAGAATATGGTTTTTAAATTAGAATATATAAATTATAATTTTAATTTATAACACATATATTAAAATTTATAGTATATACTATCATTTATATTATATATGTTTTCTAATTTCATAATATAAATTAAACAAAATTAATATTAATAATTAATATTTAAAATAATAAAATATAATATATATTAAAATGTATAGTATATATTATAAGTGGATACACTCTAAATAAAACTACATAAGATATTAAAGACATAAGAATAGGTGTCTCACTTTTAAATAATTACATAAGAATATATAAAAAACACTTTAGTAATTTAATTTGTTAATTTAAAAATTATATAGTGAAAAATTTAAAATATTATACTTATAAGGGCCCTCACTTTTAAATAATTACATAAGAATAGGGGTCTCGCTTTTAAATAATTACATAAGACTATGGCTTTTAAAATTATTAAGATTATCAATGTTACATAGTAATAAATGCATAGGAGGGACATTGATAAGGGAAAAAAAAATTCAAAATAATTTTTGTGAAGTTTGAAAACTCAAATTCTTATACAATTATGTTTGGAAGTAGTATAATTGGTCTCATGTTCTTTTGCATGCTCTCTCTTTCACCCTTTTTTCTCTTCTAGGTGTTGTTTGTTTCTATTGATTTGGGGATATTTTAAAAAAAAAGTTATTGATGTTTCTTTGTAACTCGGATTCTTTTTTCTTTTTTGTTACTTTTGGTATTCACTGTTATATCTTGGATTTTCACCTTTTTGTACCTCGATATGATCCGATTCATTAAATATTTATTCTTATCTCAAAAATTACTTAATAAATGTTTAGTTTTAAATACATTATTGTGGTTATTGTAATTTTAGAAGACCAAATAAGAAATGAATAACATTACTAAAAAGAATGAAAGTGGTGGAGAAAATGTATAGCATGCTCTTATTTCTTTATAATATGAACATTGAGGTGGTGCTTTGGATATTTACAAATTGTTGGAACAAGAAAGTGATATATGAAGGTCTTAGAGGAACCACAGTTTTCATAATACTGTAAATTTATGTTCTTGTTGATAAAATTTGTTAATATTGATAATTTCTTTTTACAATGTATGCCCTTGCTATTTATATAATTTTACAGAAAATAACAGTTCCAAGGGATTTTATATTAAAATTCCATTCTTTTTTGGTAAGATGGGAACATGATTTTATTATTTAAATTCCAAGTTAAAAAATTTAATTCAATAAAATCGAAAAATAAAAATGGTGTAAGATGTAACTTGATGCGAGAGCATAACTTGCAGAGGCCATAACTTTTGATCCGACCGTTGGATCGTCCTGAAATTTTACAGGGTGGTAGATATACATTAGTACTATGCTGGGGACAATCTTGCTTGCAAGGTTGTGCTCATTTTGGCACGTTTTCGGGCTTGGATTCCATCATCTAGTGGTCTAAAATTGGCTCCGAATGTTTTTTCTGCTTTTGTCTAGGTCTATAAACTTTAATAACTTTTGTTGTGCTTGTCAGAATAAGTCCAAATTTTGCGTGAGCCCTAATTTATGAATGCATATTTGGCACGCAAATTTTGGGGTCAATCCGAGTTGTTTTACATTTTAGGGTTTTTTGGCATTTTAGGGTTTTAGAGTAGTCTTGAAATAAAAGGAGAATGGTAATGATGTAATAGATCAGTGTGAATTCCAGAATGAGAAGTAATCTATTTTGAAACTCCTGGTTTATTTTGCAAGGCTGTTTATGTGTGTTTTTGGAGGTATTTCAACCTCTTGCAGCTGGATTTACATCAATTGGTATCAGAGCTGGATTTTGATCTTGCGGAAATAGTTAAGGTAACATATTACATTTTTATGTGTAGTTTTTACCTTTGTTTTATATAACCATGGCTAGACGTGGGAGGGGAGGTTATGCCCAGATGAATAGGCATATGCAGGAGCTACAGAGACAAGTTGCTGAGCTCACGGGGGAAGTTACCCGCCTTAGAAGGAGACATGCAAATGGGGATGCAAACCCAGATAGTGATATTGAAGAAGAGCCTCCATCAATGAATGAAGGAGGAGATGAAGAAACCTTGAATGAGAGACCATTTGAGGAGAGATTGATCAAGGCTTTAGAGGGCAAGAATGACGACATCAAGATTAATGTTCGTGATTATGGTGGAGGGTTACGACCAGAGGAGTTGATTGACTGGTTAAATCGCATGGAAAAATTCTTTGAGTGGAAAACCCTTTCAGAGGAGAAGAAGGTTAAGTTATCATGCACTAAGTTAGCCGGACATGCATTGATCTGGTGGGATCACCTACAAAATGAAAGACAAAGGAATGGAAAGGGCAAGATCCGAAACTGGAATAAAATGGTAAAGAAGCTGAAAGAAAAGTTTCTTCCTGTAGATTATGCTCAGACACTCTTTCGAAGGTTCCAAAACCTAAGGCAGAAGGATCTCAGCATTGAGGAGTATACTAATGAATTTTACAAGTTATTAATCAGGGTGGAACAGGGAGAGTCTGAGGAACAAAAGGCTACACGGTACATAAATGGGTTGAGTTACACCATACAAGATGAGCTGAGTATGCTCCGGATCCATAGCCTAGATGATGCTTATCAACTTGCATTAAAGGCAGAGGAAAAGAACAAGAGGAGTAATTTTAGAAGAGGTGTGAAGAGAGGTCCATCATCATCTCCAATGAGGGGCAGGGGTAGATTTGAATCTACAAAAGGTGAATCCTCTAATACAGAAGGGCATGAAGATTCTGGTCAAAGCCATGGTAACTACCAAAGAGGTAGGGGATTTCAGAGGGGAAGAGGTTATAATGGAGGACGGGGCTGGAATAGCCCCCAAAGGCAATATACATGTTATAGATGTGGTGAAGAGGGGCACAGAGCTTTTGAGTGTCCGCACTATCCTACACAAGATAGATGGCAAGGAGAAAAACCACGAGTAAATCTGGTTGAGGCTGAAGAGGAAGAAGAAATGGAGGTTGCTGCAGACTTGGGTGAAACCCTCATGATAAGGAGGACGATGATTGTCCCAAGGAAGGAGAAAGAACGTGATGTTGCTGGAGCTGATTCGTGGCTTCGAACAAATATATTTTGAACAAGATGCACCTCTGGAGGAAAGGTATGTAAAATTATTATTGATGGTGGTAGTTGTGAAAATATGGTTTCAACTGTAATGGTTGATAAACTAAATCTAAGCTGTGACAAGCACCCATATCCCTATCGTATATCATGGTTCAAGAAAGGAAATGAAGTAACCATAGATAAAAGATGCCTTATAAAGTTTTCAATTGGGAATACCTACAGGGATGAGGTGTGGTGTGATGTTATCCCAATGGATGCATGTCATATATTACTGGGTAGGCCTTGGCAATACGATAGAAAGGTTACACATGATGGAGGGAAAAATACATATACCTTTTGGAAGGATGGTGTGAAGGTGGTCTTATTACCCTTCAAGGAAGAAGAGAAGAGTGAGGGCTTATTGGCTACAAAAGAGTTTGTTACAGAAATGGAAGAAGCTGGAGAAAGAAGGCTTTAATATACCTATTGCAGCAGAAAAGATACTAAAAGAATACAAAGATGTCATACCAGATGAGCTACCAGATGGGTTACCCCCAAAGCGAGATATTCAACACCATATTGATTTGATCCTAGGATCAGCCCTTCCAAACCAGGTAGCCTATCGGATGAGTCCGACACAAAGTGAAGAGTTGAATAGACAAGTGACAGATCTAATATAGAAAGGGTTAGTGAGAGAAAGCATGAGTCCATGTGCAACTCCAGCATTATTGACTCCCAAAAAATATAGAGACTGGAGAATGTGTGTAGACAGTAGAGCCATAAACAAGATCACGATTAAGTATCGGTTTCCAATTCCACGATTGGATGATATGATGGATGTGCTAGCGGGAGCCCGATATTTTAGCAAGATTGACCTACGGAGTGGTTACTACCAGATCCAAATCCGTGAAGGGGATGAATGGAAAACTGCTTTTAAAACAAAAGATGGATTATATGAGTGGATGGTGATGCCATTTGGGCTATCTAATGCACCCAGTACATTCATGAGGTTGATGAACAGAGTACTCCGAGAATACAATGGTAAGTTTGTTGTTGTCTATTTTGATGATATTTTGATATTCAGTAAGACAGTGGAAGAACACTTGTTACATCTGAAATTGGTGCTAGACTTGTTACGTAAAGAGAGTCTATACGCAAACTTAAAGAAGTGTAGATTCCTTCAGAAGAGTCTTGTTTTTTTGGGATTTGTCATATCAGGGGATGGAGTGAGGATGGATGAGGAAAAAGTAAAGGCAATTCTGGAATGGCCTATTCCAAGGAATGTGACAGAGGTTCGTAGTTTTCATGGATTGGCAACTTTTTATAGGAAGTTCATCAGGAATTTCAGTAGCATTGTTGCACCCATAACAGAGTGTACAAAAGGGAGGGAGTTTGTATGGACCAAGGCAGCAACAGATAGTTTTGAATTGTTGAAGAAGAAAGTATCAGAAGCACCTGTTTTGGTATTGCCAGATTTTAGCAAGGTCTTTGAGGTTGACTGTGATGCCTCACATGTTGGGATTGGAGCTGTGTTGAGTCAAGAAGGACGACCAGTGGCATTCTTCAGTGAAAAGCTAAATGAAGTCAGGAGGAAATATTCTACTTATGATGTGGAATTTTATGCTATTGTTCAGGCATTAAGGAACTGGAGACATTACTTGGTAGCAAAGGAATTTGTACTCTTCACTGACCATGAAGCCTTGAGGTATGTAAACACACAGAAGAAACTAAATAGTAGGCATGCAAAATGGGTTTCATTTTTGCAAGAATATACTTTTGTTTTAAAGCATAAGTCTGGTAAGCAGAATCAAGTTGCTGATGCCTTGAGTAGGCGTGTAGCCCTTTTGACAACAATGGAAAATAAAGTCCTAGGGTTTGAGGCAATTAAGGAATTGTATGAAGGTGATCCTAATTTTGGTGATGT
This sequence comes from Taxus chinensis, assembly GCA_019776745.2. Classification (NCBI taxonomy): domain Eukaryota; kingdom Viridiplantae; phylum Streptophyta; class Pinopsida; order Cupressales; family Taxaceae; genus Taxus; species Taxus chinensis. The sequence continues at coordinate 188,162,389 of CM034146.1, forward strand.
TGTCAAAAAGCTTAAGGAGCCTACAGTAGGTAGTGATTCTTTTGATTATTTGATACAGGATGGTTATTTGTTTAGGGGGAAACAATTGTGCATCCCTGTTGGTTCAATGAGAGAAAATATTATAAGAGAATTGCATAGTGGAGGGTTGGCTGGACACTTTGGTATAAGTAAGACAATTTCTCTTGTCATAGAAAAGTATTATTGGCCAAAGGTAAAGAGGGACATCAGTAGGGTTGTAGCAAGATGTAGAGTGTGTCAAATGGCTAAGGGTCATGCACAGAATACTGGGTTGTATATGCCATTTCCTATCCCTACAGGGCCATGGGTTGATCTGAGTATGGATTTTGTGTTAGGGATTCCTAACACACAGCGAGGGAATGATTCTATCTTTGTTGTGGTTGATAGATTCTCTAAGATGGCACATTTCATTTCTTGTAAAAAAACTAATGATGCTTCCAGAATTACAAATTTGTTTTTTTCAGAAGTGGTTCGATTGCATGGAATTCCAAAAACGATCACTTCAGATCGGGACACGAAATTTTTGAGTCACTTTTGGAGGACTTTGTGGAAGAAATTGGGGACACAACTACAGTTGAGTAGTGCATATCACCCCCAGATTGATGGGAAGACTGAAGTAGTGAACAGAAGCTTGGGAAATCTCCTACGTTGTATAGTTGGAGAAAATCCAAAACAATGGGACATAGCTTTACCTCAAGCTGAGTTTACATATAATAGCTCAATAAACAGGTCAACAGGGAGGTCTCCTTTCCAGATTGTATATGGTAGGAATCCGAAGGGGGTCCTTGATCTAATTGTTCTACCAGGTGAAGATGAAACTAGTGATGATGCAGAAGCATTTGCAAAACACATTCTACAGCTACAAGATGAAGTGAGGGAAAAGCTGAAAGTGAGTAATGCACAATATAAAACATCTGCAGATGCCAGTAGGAGAGTAAGTGTATTTGAAGAAGGATATATGGTGATGGTTCATCTTAGAAAAGAGAGGTTTCTAAAGGGAACATATAATAAACTCAAGTATAAGAAGATTGGGCCATGTAGGATTCTGAAGAAAATGAGTGATAATGCCTACAAGGTGGAGTTACCTGAAAACTTTGCTATCTCACCAGTTTTTAATGTTTCTGATTTATATAAGTTTCCAGGTCATGATAAAAATGTTGCAGAGGAGGAAGAAATAAACTAGAAGCAACAGATGCCGAAGAAGAAAAAGGAAAGGGTAATGCGTGTCTTGGACCATAAGACAATCACTACTAGACATGGGAGCTACAACAGATATTTGGTACAGTGGGAAGGTTTGCAGCAAGAAGAAAACACTTGGATTCCTGAGTGGGAGTTGAGGAAAATTGACAGTGTAAAATTAGATGAGTTCCGTCAACAGAATTCGCAGGAGCTGAATTCTTTTCAACCAGGGAGAATGATGCGGGAGCATAACTTGCAGAGGCCATAACTTTTGATCCGACCGTTAGATCGTCCTGAAATTTTACAGGGTGGTAGATATACATTAGTACTATGCTGGGGTCAACTTGCCTATAAGGTTGAGCTCATTTTGGCACGTTTTTGGGCTCGGATTCCGTCATCTAGTGGCCTAAAATTGGCTCCGAATGTTTTTTCCGCTTTTGACTAGGTCTTAGAACTTTAATAACTTTTGTTGTGCTTGTTAGAATAAGTCCAAATTTCGCGTGAGCCCTAATTTATGAATGTATATTTTGCATGTAAATTTTGGGGGCACATATGAGTTGTTTTGCTAGTAGGTAATTTTTGGCATTTCAGGGTTTTTTTTACATTTTAGGGTTTTTTAGAGTAGATGTGAAATAAAAGGAGGATTATAATGATGTAAAAGATTAGTTTGGATTCCAGAATGAGAAGAAATCTATTTTGAAACTCCTGGTTTTTATTTGCAAAGTTATTTATGTGTGTTTTAAAGGTATTTCAACCTCTTGCAGCTGGAATCACATCATTAGGGACTACATGTTAAGCAAAATATTTAATGACTAAAGAACATGGGTTAAAAAGTACTTTCTTCATGGCTAAAAAACCATATGAATAGTACGGGTATGAGATCGAGACTAAATAAAACCCAATAGTGCGTGATTTAGTATTTTACAATTGCAGTTCTTTCATATGAACCAAAACTATTATCAAGTTATATTTAATAATCCGTTCAACAGATAATCACTGTATATATAAAGTGCTATATATGATGTCCAAGACTTAGAGATTAGTTTCTTTTTTTAGAAATGTCTACAAACTTATAGATCCAAGATAGCAAATAACTCCATGCCACATGTATAAGGAGAATTATTATATAAGACCAATATTACTATATTATTGATATGACGATATCTATTTAAAACCAATAATATAGTTTTCAAATTATATGGTAGGATATAGGGTATACCTTAACATTTAGGTGCTAAAGTTTTTAAAATTTAAATCCTTTTAGACGGGGACCAAAGAATTAGCGGGTATGAATTGTACCAACCAAGTATGGCTGTAGCTTGGCATGTATTTGATAGTGGATGTGCAATCGAAAACATGACATTTAATTCCATGTTTCCATTTCTTATCTGTAATCCTTAACTCACTTGTATGTGACTTTCACAGTGTGGATGTACATATATTTGTAGCCCCTTTCACCTGTGCACACACTCAATCTTCAAAGGACATAATTCCATTTAGGTTACAAATATGTAAATGTGGTATAAAGAATAATAGGTATATTACATCTCTCCACCCCAAAAATTGATGGATGTTGTCTCTCAATACAATAATTTCTTGTGAAGAGGAAACTTTACCAAGAGTTTAATTGAACTGACAAATGTCAATCAATTCTTTCTACAAGACAAATTGGACAAAAACGTCAATATTAATCTGGTCTAAATATTTAGGTATATGTATCCCTCTTTTGTTTTGGTTGAAGTCATCTCAAGAATTTGTGGTGAAGAGGGGAGGATACCTTTGATCATTGAGATGTAAATTTAATTTACCTTGCTTTGTTACTAGACCAATTGGAATTTGAGGATTCTAATAAATTACATATTTAATCAACTTATATATTAGGATATATGTATACCCTAAATCATTTGATGTAGTGGTCTACTCCATTACAAGAAGTTTGTGGTGAAGAAAAGAACTTACCAGGAAATAAATGACACTGGTGACACAGTCAATTAAAGCTTTGGAAAACCCAAACTAGGGGTAAAAATTCACTTTCAATATTAAACTTTTACTTCCGAGAACATATTTTAGTATATAGTAAGATCTCCTCCTCCTTTGAAACCCTATTTAGTCATCTTTCCTAATACCAAATCATTTGTGGTGAAGACCTTTGAGTATATTTTCCTTTCATATGAAATGCAAATGTCAGACCTCAATAGTCCTTTTACAAGACTAATGTAGATTCACGTATCTATCATCGTACAAGTCTCTCCTTATAAGAACTTCCTTTTCAACCATCTTAATGGTTGACGTAAGATCAACCTAGGGAGACTTATAATATATGACCATTAGAACTTATCACCAAACAAACATCTTATTGAATCATTTAACCTAAATCCATATACTCATGGAGTTGAGCATATGTAATAATGCAGCACGGACAAAACGAAATATTCCGATCTCTATTAAATATTAATCTATACCATTAGTGATGGATAACATAGACATTAAAAAATGGCTAGACCACTTAATCATTGTGTTCCATGGAGGAATATCACTTTCCGTTGACATAGGATGTATGCTTTAGGATAGTCGTAGAGTTTGGAATATATACATGAAGACGGCGTAATTAAATTATAAATACGTCATCTATTTATATGTCATACATGGTTGCAATGCTTTTCCATCGTGTCTCAAAGAAATCAATTTAAGTTTGAGTGTGGTTCTTCCTTAGATTATGTGATGTTGTAATTGATGAGAGTTCACAGACAGCGGTTAATTTGGTAAGTGGATATATATTTTCTTATTATTAATTTTCAATTAAGCGACAAAACTCTGTCATGACTTCAGTTTATGTAAATGTACTAAATCACAGAGTGAAATATGCAAGCGTCAATGTGTCTTTCCTATGTCCACAATCAGGTGAAATCTATATATTCAGATTACACTTGTGCAAGAAAAATATTTACTGCCACTGACATGGAATTGTTTTTGTGGAAAATGTAATTGACGATCAAAGTCTGTGTTGTGCTGTACATGTCACTGTGTTCTAAACAGAAGTATATATCATTGCACATGTGAAGTTTATGAATTGATTTGTCCCCTGGACAGTGATTATCCTCGTGAAAAGTAACCAAGAATTGCTTGGAAAGCGATGTCGTGAACTCATCATTAGAAACTAGTTTGTATGCATTTTCCTTGGAAACACTTTCATAAGTAAAACTCAACTCAAAAAAGTACTACACTTTTCCTCTCCAATTAGAAGGTCGTTCATCAAATTTGTAAAGAATCATCATGAGTTATGAGATATTCATTCCATTCCCTTAAATTTAATGGCCGTTTAGATGTTTTTCATATGTCTGGCAATATACCAATATTATCCATGGTCATATTTGAAGGGTAACTATTACAAATTCCTGATTTGCAATGACCTACCACATATGTACATAAATAAATTTTATGCAATGATATAAAATATAAAATAAACAATTATAGAAAATTATCCAAATCTTCTTCCTCCTCCTTTTAAATAATGAATTTATTTATATTATTGTGAATAGACAAAATTAAAAAAGTAATGCCGGTATCTACATCAGAAACTGTACTTGACAGGAACATAAGTGGCCGTCAAATATAACCCCTAATGGAATATTATAAATTCTAGTACATACACCTCTCAATAGAAATACTAATTCATTAGAATCACCTTCCTCAAGGATTCCGGAATTTATTTCACATGTATCACCACTTGGGACGAAATGTGCACATAGTTTACCTGCATAATTACTTTGCTTAAGAGTGAAGAGGTATTATGAAGTTTCCTATAAAAAAATGGCTTGTTGTGTTGAAATCTTCTTTTTGGTTATGGTTGGAGCTCAAAATTGCACCCTGGAATATTGATAATTTTAGGTTGCATAGAATATTTGAGTAAAAGGCATGGGACTGTATCTCAATTATAGGACTGTGAAATGAGATAGACATCCAAATAATTCAGACTTCTTCTAATGATTCCTATTGCTAAACTACTCCTAGACGGGGAATTTTGATATCTACTTCTATCCTAAGTTTGCACAGGATTCAGAGACAGATCTTGCATGAAAGTAGAAAATCCTAAGCTACCTAGGTGATTGACATTTACAGAAATTGATTGTAAAATAGCTAAATGAAAAGTGAAAATGAGATGGATAGTGCCGAAAAGAGAGATGTCATACACAAGTGATAGAAACCCATGTACTATGGATGACACAAATCATCCAACAACATATTGGAGCACATCAAAAACTAGAACCTACAAAGTATAGAATTTTCAGAATGTACAAAACATGGAATATCAAATGTAAATGTTCATGAAAATCTAATTTTTTAAACACAGCTTTGGAATGGAGAATAGCCATCCCGATTTATAATGGATTGTGGATTGATCTAAATGGATACAAGCTCCCTCATATGACAATTGTAATGTTTTCCTATACCACTTGTGACCTTTCGTTGGCCATTAAATTAAGTATATATTATTAATTTTGAGAACTCAACACAGATCTGGAACAATTTTCATAGTAGGTCACATTAAGTGAATATGAAAAAATACCCTGATGAAGCCCATATTGAAGAATTAGCACTTTCAAGGAGAGATCCCAGAGATAAGAGGGAGAGAGAGAGAGAAGATAATTCTTCAGGAAAAGTTGATTCAGCGGTGCCAGCCCTTCTAGAAACCTCCAAAAACTGATTGATGGATGTCAGATTATTGACACTTGCCTAAGTTTTTGATTCGAGTGTAACAAATTGTGATATCTTCATGATTTCCTCATTTTCACTCATGTTTTTCTTCCAAAAACTAATTTTTTGGTTCCACGGCCTGTAATGCATGTCTTACTCTTTCCAATTGATAGAAATGGCACCTTAAATTTGGAGTCCGTGGGATCCAAGTTATGACCATGTGGATTTCCAGGTATCACGTACTTGGAAAAGTTTTGTATCCTTCATGGATTCTTGATGGGGATTTTCTCAACTTATAGGTTTTTGACCTCCAATTTCTTCTCATTGAATGGTGGAATCATATGGTTCCGCATTGCACTTATACTTGGAGGATTTACCTGTAATGTAGCCATAGGTTATAAACAAACTGTTGCGTCGTGTAATGCTCCAACATAGTCTCGAGCACAAATTGGATCTCTCAAGACCTCTTGTGAAGGATGCACAGACTCATTTAACATATGAAACCACCTTGAAACCATGAGAGTGTGGCCAAGAAAAATCTAACTGAATATGAGTAAATGTACTGTAGGGGGCAGAAATAACAAGTATCTATCAAGTGGATCCAAAAACCTACAATTTTTAGTAAATTCAGGGCCCTGCTTATTCGTATTTCGGGAAGGTTAAATTTCCCTTTATCTTATTGTTTGCCTAATTATAGGAATTTCCAACCTTCACAATTCATAATGCAACTAATAGACTACAAATTAACTTTTGGGGTCAATTAGAAAGAAATTGAACTACAACTTGGAAAGTCCTAATTTTGTGTTTTTATTTTAGATGGCAGATTCTTTTCTGAAATTTTTAACCTGCGTGATCCAAGTTTTTTAGGGCATATGATTTACCAGTATATGTTCTTCTGAAGGAGTTTTTCATGTTTGGAAACTTACTAGACTCAAATGGACACCTGGAGCACGAACCAATGTCACTTGATCAAGTTCCTGCTAGGATTCTAGAATATCATTGTCCCCTGTATTGATGAGAAAATTGTGGACTGCTTTCTAGTTGTATTATTGGAACCAGATATCCATGTTGTCTACATCCAACTTGTGTAATCTCCCATTTTTGTGACTCAAGTACTGTGCATTTGTTCCAGTCCTTTCCATTAAGAAACCAATGAATTCTCCTTCTGTATTTCCCATAGAACGCTAGTTGTCCATTGTTTACTTATCTAGAATGTTGGTTTCAATTCTTCTTTCTTCTTCATCAGAACATGCTGCCTCCAATATACATAAAGGCATAAATAACATGTGTGTTCTACACCATCCCCATGAAAATAATACCAAATGTAAAAGTTGTGATGCATTGTTGAAATATTGAAAATATTATTTGCATATTCTACCTCATAAGCATAATAAAATGAATTTTTTTCACAATTTTATAGGGACCAATCTTCTTGTACTTTAGCTTTTTATAGGTTCCTTTTGGAAACCTTTCCTTCCGCATGTATACCATAACCAACTCACCAAATTTAAATACCTTTCTTCATCTGCGCACATCTGTTATTTCCTTATACTTATCATTACTATTCAGTAACTTCTTCCGCACTTGTTCCTACAATTTTTTTATATGTTTCGCAAATGCTTCTGCATCATCACTAACTCTACTATCAATTGGTAGTTATACTTAATATAACACCCCATTTTGATTACTCCCATACAAAATAAAAAATGGATAATTTCTTGTGGATCTATTTATGGAACTATTATATGAAAACTCAGCTTGTGGTAATCCTCAGTCCCATTGTTTCAGTTTTTCCCCATCGATGCACCTTAACAGGTTTCCCAAACTCTGATTTACCACCTCTGTTTTCCCATTAGTCTGAGGATGATAGGCACTTCTGAATAGTAATTGAGCTCCCAATTTCTTCCCTTAAGACTGCCAGAAGTGACTTAAGAACCTTGTGTCCCTATCTAAAGTAATGGTTTTTGGAACACCATGCAAATGAACAATTTCTCTGAAAAACAAATCTACTACGCATATTACATCACTTGTTTTCTTACAGGAAATGAAATGAACCATCTTAGAAAATCTAAAACAACCACAAAAATTGAGTCATTACCTCATTGTGTTTTTGGTAATCCCAAAACAAAATCCATACTCAGATTTTTCCATGACCCTTTAGGAATAGGCAACGACATATATACAACCCTGTATTTTGTGCATGGCCTTTCAAGACTTGACAAATTCAACACCTCTCCAGATATCTTACTACATATCTTTTCAGCTTCGGTCAATAGTATTTCTTTACTACCAAGAATATTGTCTTATGTTTACGAAAATGCCTAGCTAATCCTCCGATATGTAACTCTTTTACTATGTTCTCTCTCATAGACCCAACTGGAATACATAGTTGGCATCCCTTGAATATATAGCCATCCTGTAAAATGTACTCTTCCAGGACATCTCCTGCATTATCTGACAATGGATGATTTAACCTTTCAACAATATCCTTGAAACCAATATCAGAGGAATACAAACCCTTTATTTCTTCAAAACCCACCACCTCATTTTCCATAGTGGTAAAAAAAGTCACACGCCTACTCAATGCATCTACAACTTGATTTTGTTTTCTTGATTTATGTTTTAGAGAAAAAGTATAACCCTACAAAAATGATACCCACTTTGCATGCCTACTATTCAACTTCTTTTGTGTATTTACATACTTCAGGGATATGTGGTTTGTAAATAACACAAACTCCTTAGGAACTAAGTAATGCCTCCAATTCCTTAATGCTTATACAATTGCATAAAATTCCGCATCATAAGTAGAGTAGTTCTTTCTTACCTCATTCATTTTCTCACTAAAGAAAGCTACTGGCTTTCCACCTTGACTTAGAACAACACCAATACCCATATGCAAGGCATCACAATTAACCTCAAACACTTTATCAAAATTTGGTAGTGCCAAAATGGGTGCCTCTGTCACCTTCTTCTTCAAGAATTGAAAACTATCCTCGGCTGCTTATGTCAACAAAAACTCCCTTCCTTTTTTGCAATCTGTTATAGGTGCTACTATACTGCTGAAATTTTTAATAAATTTTCTGTAAAATGTTGCTAGACCATGAAAGCTTCTTACTTCTGTTATACTCCATGGAGTATGCCATTCAATAATTGCCTTTATCTTTTCTGAGTCCATCTGTACCCCATCTGCTGAAATAATAAAGCCCAAGAATACCAAAATCTCTTGCATAAAAGTGCACTTCTTCATATTTGCATATAGTTTCTCTTTCCTTAACACTTTTAATATCACCCTTAGATGGCTCAAATTTTCTTCCCTAGTTTTACTAAAGATCATGATATCATCAAAATAAACCACAAAACACTTACCATTATACTCTTGCAGCACGGTGTTCATCAATCTCATAAAGGTACTAGGTGCATTGGATAACCCAAATGGCATCACCAACCACTCATATAATCCATTTCCTATCTTGAATGTTGTTTTCCACTCATCTCCTTCTTTGATCCGAATCTGATGGTAACCACTTCAAATATCAATCTTGGTGAAGTACCTAAATCCATCAAGCACATCCATCATATCATCAAGGTGAGGTATTGGAAACCTATACTTGATTGTAATTTTATTGATTACTCTGCTATCAATGCACATTATCCATGTTCCATCCTTCTTTGGTGTTAATAAAGTTGGGGTTACACACAGACCCATGCTCTCCCTTATGATGCCCTTTCTCACGATCTCTGCCACTTGCTTATTCAACTCAACATGCAATGTCGGGCTCATCCTATAAGCCGCTTGATTTGGGAGTGAAGACCCTGGAATCAAATCAATATGGTGTTGAATATATCTTTTGGGTGGTAATCTGTCTAGTAGCTCATTAGGAATAACATCAGAAAATTCATTTATTAATTCTACTATTTCTACTGGTATTTGTGCAATTGCAGGTTCCTCCTTGTTGGCAACTAGTGCATAACAAAAACCAGTTACCTTTTTCTCCTTCACAAATTCCTTTGCAAAGAGCATATTTTCAGCCTTTCCCTTTTCCTTGAGAGGTAGTAAAACTATTTTTATGCCATCCTTCCAGAAATTATAAGTATTCTTCCCCCTGTCATGAATAACTTTCCTATCAAATTGCCATGGTCTTCCTAGCAACATATGACATGCATCCATAGGATTAACATCACACCAAATCTCATCCTTGTAACTTTTCCCAATAGAGAAACTTAATAAACATCTCTTATCAACAGTAACTTCATTTCCATTTTTAAACCATGCAATATGGTAAGGGTTAGGATTCTTCTCACAATGCAGACCCAATTTCTCAACCATCTCATTTGAAACCATGTTCTCACAACTACCTCCATCAATAATAACATTACATACCTTTCCTCTGGGAGTGCATCTTGTTCTGAAAATATTTGTATGCACCCATGCATCCCCCTTGATATCCTTTCTTGGAGCAATCATTGTCCTCTTGATCATTAAATTTTCTCCAACATCTGGTGGAATTTCTAGGTCCTGTTCATCTTCTACTTGTTCAGCTTTAACAAGATTTACTCTTGGTGCATATCCTTTTCTCTTGTCATGTGTATAAGAATGCGGGCATTCAAAATCTTGATGCCTCTCTTCACCACATCTATAACAAAAAAATGGTGTTCATGGAGCCTCCCATCCTCTATTGCCAACATATCCTCTGCCTCTTTGATGATTTTGGAAATCTTGTCTTGTATCTTATTTCTTGTCCAATCTGCGAGATGATTCTCCTCTACCTTGGTTGAAACTAGCTCATCCCTAAAAGGAAGATGAGGCCCCCTTATTCATTCCAGGTGATATTTTAAAACTTTGAGGATTTTGTTTTTCCTTGGCCTTTAAGGCTAATTGATAGGCATCCTCCATGCTCTTAATCCTATGCATACTTATCTCATCTTGAATAGAAAATTTTAATCCATTTACATACCTTGCAGCCATTTGTTCCTCAGTTTCTTCATGCTCTACATGAATGGACAACTTGTAGAAATCATCTGTGTATTCTTGTACTATTTGTAGGTTCTGTCTAAGATTCTGAAACCTCCTGTAAAGGGTTTGTCCATAATCCACAGGGAGAAATTTATCCTTTAGCTTCTTCTCCATCTTACTCCATGTCCTAATTCTTTCTTTCCCCTTTGTTTACCTCTCTTTCTGTAGGTAATCCCACCATAACATAACATGACCTTTCAATTTCGTGCATTCAAATTTCACTTTCTTTTTTTTTGACATAGCCTTCCACTCAAAAAAATTTCCCATGCTAGTCAACTAGTCTATCAGCTCCTCTAGTTTTAGACTACCACCATACTCTGAAACATCTACTCTTATCCCATCATTCTTCCCTTCTAATGTGTGAAGCATCCTTTCTTCAAAAGCTAATGGTGGCACTTGCGTTTCCTCCTCTTCACAAACTTCTTCTTCGTCTGTGTCATCTCCACCTTGCTTTCCTCTTTGGGTTATCATTGCAGCAAGTGCAACAACTTGCCTCTATAGATCTTGCATATTTCTATTCATCTGGGCAATACTGCCTCCTCTTCCTCTTCCTCTTCCTACCATATTTTTTTTGAAAGACTCGAACCAGCTCTGATACTAGATAATGTAGCCAAATTCTAAAAAACTTGATTTACTGCAAATAATATGAATTCCAAAGAAAATAGATCTCCTTCTTCGTTATTGAATAATGAATTACAATGTTTCCTAAATAGGAAAACAATTCCCAACTTGAGTTTCCAAGTAAACTTTAACTAACTCTGACTAAATCTACTCTAGGTGGTGGAAATTAGTATTTTTAGCAGTTTACTAGAATGTGCTATTCTTAGTAAGTTCGCATGCTTATTCCTACGAGCACAAAAATTGACACGCATCTTCTACATCCCTAAATTAGAGGAATTTCAAACTTTCTAAATCATAATGCAACTAATAGACTAAAATTAACTAATGCCCAAAAATAGGAAAAAAACTTAACTATAACTTAAATCCTAATTTTTGGCCTCAAGATGGCGGATTTAGGGCCCAAAAATGTGTCAAAAAATTTCCCCAACCTATAGGACAGGTTTCCACTACATTCTTCTCATCAAAACATGTGGTTTCAAAAAAAAATGGACTCACACGGACACCCGGAGCTCAAGTTATGACCTTGTCAAGTTCCTGCTAATTCTGGCACATCATGTTCTATTGCAGCTTCATAATATTTCATTGGATGTAAGTTCATTGTGTATTGCCTTTCTTTTCATTACAAATTTCTGGTAGTGTTGTGTTTATTATGGAGGTTGTTCAACATCCTTCTTGGTGCATCACCTTCCCTTAGAGTAAGTTTTATTTTTCATGGATTTTCTCTAACTCTGTCTTCTTGGGAAAATGTTGGATTAATGTTAGATTTGCAACTCTCTACACTTTGGAGTAGTTGGCACTAAGTTAGGAAAGGAAGTTGGCCTTCTCCGGAGGGCTATCCCAATTGAAAATTCCCACACTTTTGGAAAATTCTATGTTTGAAAAATCACACTAACTTCCTCAACCTTTCACTTGAGAGAAACAAGGGGTGTTGTGATTTCATCATAAAAGTGACCCATTTATAAATTTCTAATTTGTATGCAAACAAATCGATGCGGGAAATTTCCTTTATTGGGAAATATGATTGAGAGGGATGCTTTCGTAGAATGTGATTTGATATTTTGACATTTTTGAAGGATGATTGATTAGGGAAGCCTTTTTACTTTGATATGGGTAGCCATCCTTCAAGGGATTGATCTACATTTGTTAAAACTTTTATTTCTTTTTCATAGCCATCCTTCAAATGATTGGCTAACGATTTTGACAAAAAGGTATCCTTTGAGGGATCATTCTACTTCTCTTTTTTTGACATTATTATGTTGATATATTTCTTGTGAGGGATCAATCTATTTCTGATAACATGCATCCACATATATTTTAGAATTTATTTTATAATGAGGGAAGTCCTAGTACACCATTTGAAGGAAGGGAAAATATGTGTGCACAAACTACACATGTGTTCCCTTTGACATTTCTTCAATTTCTATACTAGTAGGAAAAATGTAATAATTGCAGGGCTCCTGTTAAGGAGGAACTTATCCATGCGAAAGATGAAATGAATGGAGCAGTGGTGCTCATCTTTAAGGTTTTATGGATAGTGATGGATAACCTCATGATTTCAAGATGTTACAATTATTAAATGAGGGATTGGCGAGTAGAATAATATGTTTGATGTGACTACTATCATGGCGATTGATTTCTTAATAGAAGAAAGGCCACTTGTGCAAGGAATTCAAAGATTCCCTTTTAAAATATTGTCGAACGATTTGGATGGTATAACGATCAAATGATTCTAAGAGGAATTCAGAATTTTCTTTATACATTTGTAACATCTCACTTTTGTATTGATAAATTCGTTTGATTTGGTTGATGATAAGTTATGAGTCTGCATAGATGTCTAATATTTGAACACCAAACATGATGACAGTTTTGAGACCCATGATGAGATATTCATATTTGGCAATGTCGTTAGTAAATTCAAAGTTTAATTAGAAATAGAGAGGGATAGGAGTCCACTAGAGAGGTATAATAATAATACTGGTACCTCCCCCTCACCGACACTTAGATCCATTGTTGAAAATTTTAATTTTGATAGGATTATATTCATGATCGATAATGTTAATAGATTAATAAGGGAATTGTTCATGTGGTTGTTGAATTTCAGGTAGATGTGCTTCGATGAGGTGATCGGAGATAGCTTTTTCTTTGATAGATTTTTTCATTATGTATTCAAGATCAAACTCAATCATGAGCGTGAGTAACAAAGTGATGCAGTCTATGTGATATGGTTTGGAGTGCATGGTTTTAAGAGGGTTGAAACTGTTAATGATGTAAGTATTGTGGTTAAGTAGATAATGATGGAGTTTGGACATTCTGAGGTATAAGGCACAAATAAACTTTTCGGCTTATATATAATTAATGTTGTAGTCATGGAGAGTTTCTTATATAGTGTTGGTGCTCGATTTGGTCTCACCCCATTTATCCTTAAAGTTCTTCAGTTTGTGGGCTCTGTCATTTTCTTTATCTCCCTGTACTGATGCATAGGAACTTTTTCCTCCATTTCAGTGCCATGATCAGTACCTTCCTTGGACGAGGATCACTTTAAAGTCCATAATTTGTTTTTTTTCCTCTTTCTGTGTGAAAGAGTATATAACTTGGGAGTAAAACTTAGGTTTTTCCTTTCCTTTCATTTTCCACAGTCACGTTTTTTTGTCCCTATCATTTGTGTCCCAATTATTTGTGGAAACGTGATTGGATGAAGCTTAGAGGATCATGTTTGGGCCTTATAATATTTCCAAATTCTCTGTCCTTGAAGAAAGATTCATTTTTGGGCTCAAATGGTGATTTTCTTGCATTTTACGGTTTGATGGGTATATTTTTCCCGGTCAAATTTACTTCTAAACATCATTGGGAATGTGTCCTTTTCTAGTTAAATGCAGCATGGCAGGGCAATTTAAAAACTCTAAGGCTTTCTTTAACCTAAAACTTGTCCACGTGAAGGGCCAGTGCTCATCTGAAGATTTTCTTTTTAGTTTGGCCTTGGAGTTCCGTCGGGGAGACACATAGAGGTTTCGGTTTCCTTGCCTAGACTTAGACAGATTTTTCATTCAGCCGGTATAGTTTTGGTGGACCATGGACACATGGATGGCTAGTGCTCATTTGAGGATCTGCCTCAGGGTCCCATCTTAACAATTGTGACAGGGAGACATGTGGAGGCTTCCACCAGCTCTACTCCATACATAAAATTTTCAAAATGATTCTGAAAGGCCTAGGACACATAGAGGGACCACACTTGTTTGGGGACCAGCCCCTAAGTTTTATTTTGAAGAAGTGTCAGGAGGACACTTGGAGGCTTCCGCTCACTTTGCCTTTGCTTGTACTTTTCAACGACCAAGGAAAATTGTCTCGAACCCTAGACACATAGCGCCTTCCACTGATCCTTTAAATTTTTTAACAACTCTTCCGGACTTAGACATGTGGTGAGCCTATTCTTATTTTGGTCTCCACTTTTGAGGGCCATGCCAAAGGTGCATCAAGGCAACACGTGGAGGCTCCTGCTGGCTCCTTCTTTACTAAGAGTTTTCAAAGGCCAAAATGTAATTTTTCTTGGACCCAGGGCACGTGGAAGGCCTGCACTTGTTTGAAAACTTTCAACTGCACTTCTCTTTTATAGTTGTGCTAAGAAAACACGTGTACGACGATGAAATAAAGTAGAAAAGGGGCAGAATCAAAGGTTGTTTTGTATTGGGTTTGTTTTTCTGACACTTTTTGCTCCAAGACTCCTACAGATGTGAATACACACTATTTTTCATCATTTTTGATGAAATTCCTTGTTGCTCTATCTCTAAAGTGCCATTGCATGGATTTAGAACTTAATTTGTGAGTCCAAAGATTGTTAAGGTTAATATCTTGAAGTTGGAATTGCTCAAGCACTTGTAAAAATGATCTTGAGTGGAGGAGTTTGATGTCGTGCTCATGAAATTTGAATTTTGTGTCCATGATATTTTTAAAAAGCACTTTACTAATTTAATTTCAAATATATATATATATATTGAGTGGAGGAGTCTATGTCGTGCTCGTGAAATTTGAATTTTGTGTCCATGATATTTTTAAAAAGCACTTTACTAATTTAATTTTAATTTGTAAAATTCGTGTGGGGAAGTTACAAAATACTCTACTAATTTAATTTGTTAAATTCTCGGGTGTGTGGAAAAAACACTTTAATAATTTAAGCTGTTAATTTAAAAACTATATAATGGAAAATCTAAATATTATATTTATAAGGTTAAACAATTTAAAGGTAAAAAACACTTTAGTAATTTAATTTAACTTTAGTAATTTACTAATTTAATTTAATTCCTGGGGAAGTTACATAAATTAAATTAAAGAGGGAAGTTGAATTCACGGGTGTGGGGAAGTAAATAATTTAATAAATATTATAATTTTAATTTATAATATATATTAAAATTTATAGTATATATTATCATTTATATTATATATGTTTTCTAAATTCATAATATTAATTAAAAAATTTAATACTAATAATTAATAATTAAAATAATAAAATATAATATATATTAAAATGTTAAATAATTTAAAGGTTAAATAATTTAAAGGTAAACACATTTTAGTAAATTAATTTTTTAAATTATCAGGTGTGGAAAAAACACTTTAGTAATTTAATTTGTTAATTTAAAAACTATATAGTGGAAAATCTAAATATTATATTTATGAGGTTAAGGAATTTAAAGGTAAAAAACACTTTAGTAATTTAATTTTTTAAACACTTCAGTAATTTAATTTAACTTTAGTAATTTACTAATTTAATTTAATTCTTTGGGAAGTTACATAAATTAAAGTAAAGAGGGAAGTTGAATTCTTGGGTGTGGGGAAGTAATATTATATTTATAAGGTTAAATAATTTAAATGTAAAAAACACTTTAGTATTTTCATTTTTTAATTTAATTCTTGGGGAAGTTACATAAATTAAAATATTATACTTATAAGGGCCCTCACTTTTAAATAACTACATAGGAATATGGTTTTTAAATTAGATTATATAAATTATAATTATAATTTACAATATATATTAAAATTTATAGTATATACTATCATTTATATTATATATGTTTTCTAATTTCATAATATTAATTAAACAAAATTAAAACTAATAATTAATAATTAAAATAATAAAATATAATATATATTAAAATGTATAGTATATATTATAAGTGGATATGCTCTAAAAAAAATTGCATAAGATATTAAAGACATAAGAATAGGGGTCTTGCTTTTAAATAATTACATAAGAATATGTAAAAAACACTTTAGTAATTTAATTTGTTAATTTAAAAACTATATAGTGAAAAATTTAAAATATTATACTTATAAGGGCCCTTACTTTTAAATAATTACATAATAATAGGGGTCTCGCTTTTAAATAATTACATAAGACTATGGCTTTTAAAATTATTAAGATTATTAATGTTACATAGTAATAAATGCATAGGAGGGATATTGATGAGGGGAAAATAAGTTTGAAAATAATCTTTGTAAAGTTTGAAACTCAAATTCTTGTACAATTATGTTCGAAAGTAGTATAATTGGTCTAGTGTTCTTTTGCATGCTCTCTCTTTCGCCCTTTTTTCTCTTCTATGCGTTGTTTGTTTCCATTCTTTTGGGGTTATTTTTAAAAAAATGTTATTGATATTTTTTTGTAACTCGGATTATCTTTTCTTTTTTGTTACTTTTGGTATTCACTGTTATATCTTGCATTTTCACCTTTTTGTACCTCGATAGGATCTGATTCATTAAATATTTATTCTTATCTCAAAAATTAAGTAATAAATGTTTAGTTTTAAATACATTATTGTGGTTATTCTAATTTTAGAAGACCAAATAAGAAATGAATAATATTACTAAAAAGAATGAAAGTGGTGGAGAAAATGTATAGCATGCTCTTATTTCTTTATAATATGAACATTGAGGTGGTGCTTTGGATATTTACAAATTGTTGGAACAAGAAAGTGATATATGAAGGTCTTAGAGGAACCACAATTTTCATAATACTATAAATTTATGTTCTTCTTGATAAAATTTGTTAATATTGATCATTTCTTTTTACAATGTATGCCCTTGTTATTTCTCTAATTTTAAAGAAAATAACAGTTCCAAGGGATTTTATATAAAAATTCGATTTTTTGTTGGCAAGATGGGAACATGATTTTATTCTTTATGCATTCCATGTTAAATAATTTAATTTAATAAAATGGAAAAATAAAAATGGTGTAAGATGTAACTTGTTTTTAGTCTTTTCTATAAGTAATAAATCTAACTTGGTCAAGTGTACAATTCACCACGACTCAAATTCAACCCACAAATTTTGATTAAATATAAGTTTTTCTTTACATAATAATAATTTGATTTATAACTATTCATCACAAACTTTTATTTAATTACCATTCCTAACACATATGGTATTGATACATGAAATTTACATATTCAAGGACTTCAACATTTGTTTGTTACATAATTAATCAAATTCATTTATCTCATATAAACATGTTGAAAAATGAAACATAATTACTTTAGCGGATAATGATGCATCTTTTCGATACATGAGCATTTCTATATATTTATAATTTTGGTTCATTATTTGTAATATTGAGGAAGAGGTTATGGAAATACAATAGACATTGGCTTAAACATTCTTACTTAAATATTTTGACTAAAATGAGAGTATCAGTAAAGCTACAACATAAAATTTACTTGTAATATGTTCTTTTATACATTGACATGTCATTTACTCAGGCACATTGTTCACTTTGACTAACAAGAATAATTGACCTCCCACTAAATGTCATTGACATTTTTCAAGGGAAGCCAACCTACAAATTTCGGTGTACATGAGCCAATAATTTTAAAATGTATGAATCTCATTTAATTAAAGAGAATTTAATAATCATATGGTAATGACTCTTTGAAATATATAAGTGTATTTACCTAAAGTTGTATAATTTTGTTCATGAATATACAAAATCTCCCATGTTTTTTTGATACACTAATGTTACATGATACATTGCAAGTGCAGGAGATTAATATTAACGATTACCTATTGTTCCATATAAGAGAATAATTGTGTTTTTCATTTGATTAGTAAATAACATATTTATAAAAAAATCGTCCCTTTAAAGATCATATTCAATGGTGTTTACAACATAAAACTTATTAGAATCAATATAAGTTATTTAGGATGTATGCTTTTATTACAAAGGATTCTTTCAAATTATTTATTTAACATTACCCTTGCATATTCATGCCAACACATTAATACCTATAACAATATTAAAATGATATGATCATTTCTTGAAACACACAAAGGGATACAAACTTATAAGTGCATCATAACATATCTAAGATCCTGGTTCGGGAAGTGCAAAGACATCAACAACGTAGCTGATGGATGGAAAGATACCTTGGGCTGCATTTGCATTCCTCACACTGACAAAGTGGAACCTATAGAAACTCATTTCAAAATAGAGTTTTGAGGAACAGATGCCTTCTTAGCAGGGCGAAGTGGAAACCAGTCAAGGAACGAGATCAAATCCACTGCAGTGGCTCATTCTTCTTAATAATTATTTTTCTTTCTATCTCTTTTCTCTTCTCACCCATCACTCTCTCTCAGCAATGTTATATTTCTACATTGAGGTTTGCACTTTTTAATATAACTTTAAGTGACTTTAGAAACATAATGTCAACTTTAAGTAATCTTGATTTTCTAAAAGGGAGTTAAATATTTAAGTGGAATATGAACAATATAAAGTCAAATTAAAGTATTTGAAAAGTCACTGAGAAGATGAAGAGTTGCCTTCTCTTCTATAAATTGTAAGAAGCTCCTCATTTGAGCTTCTTCTGAGAAAAATTCTTATACTTCTTAGACATTGGAGTTCTTTTTGTGAATTCATGAGAGAGATATCGTTGTGAAGAGCTTCAATAAAGGTAGAAGGAATTTTAGCCTTTTTTGACTAATGAGTTTAGTGGTACTTTGTGCTCATTAAATGTTATTTGGTCTTGTTGCTTTTATGTAAATTTGATTTCTTCTAAATTAAATTACATTTAATGAAATTTCTGGCTGGTGTATGCAATTCTTTGATTTTCTACTTACAACATTAGTTTCTATTTTCTAACTTTCTCACTCCCTTTCCCTATTTCCTAGAAAATTCCTTTGTTGCAGATATATGGAATATTTTTCTGCAGGTTCAGTGGAGTGCCTTTGTTGGATCCCCGATCGAAAGGCCACAAGGATAAAACTCTATTTTTACGGGTGCATGCAAGTACGGAAGCGGCACTAGTTAAGTAGAGGGACTTAGACTCCCAAAGCGTTGAAAATATAACCACCAATTTTTCCCTTACTAATTTTATCACCAACAATCTTAAATATAGATGAAAGCGGAACGTATACCTTCCTAGGACATGTGAAGGATTTACGTATGTAGCCTATGTGGGGGAGTAGTTCCTTTTTAATTTATTTGATAGGGAGGTGACTGTTATCTGATTTTTCTAAGAAAGTTATATTTGACAAACATGACCTCACAAAGAGAAAATAGAAGGATCGACTCGGCCATGTGAGCTCACATTTCGGGTTCGAGCCGAGTAAGTCAGTGAAGTAGGTAGAACATATTATAGAGAAGTTTGAGAAATTAAGAAGCTCCAAAAACTTAAATTTAGACTTAAAAGGTGGGTTCGTTCGAAGTTAGGATAAGGTGAAATTTGGGGACTCAATAGAAATAATTGCGAAAAAGGGATCAAGAAGTCTGAAACCTGAAGTACAAAATTCAAAATTCAGGGTTTCAGATTTTTAGAGATATCCAATGACCGGATCGATGAACATTACCCAAAATCTAAAAATCCTAAAATCTCGAAACCTGAATCCCTGACATCCCGAAACCCCTGAAAATGTAAAGGTCTAAAACATAAAGTCTGAATTTCAAACTTCATGGTTTTGGCATTTTGGAACATTTTTTCAGGCAAACCAAGTAAATATTTCCACATAAATGTGTTCAGAGCCCGAACATGGAAGTCTAAATTTTAGACTTCTGACGTTAGATGTTTTGCAACTCTCGAGCTAGCTCGTCAGATGAATAGCAACTATGACCTGTAAACCATAGACACCTGAAGATCTGAATCCTGAAATTCAGAAATTTCAAATTTTGGAGGGTGCGATGCAAGATCAAAGCTCCTAAAATGTAGATCAACCACTCACATTTATTGGAGTAAGGCACCCCCATCTTCATACGGCCAAAATTTTTGACTTGGAGCTTGGATTTGCACAAAAATCAGAAATACAATCCACCATTTTAAAGGATTATCTCCATATTTATCACCTATCAAATGATGAAGGTATGGGCTTCCTTTCTTTCTAAACAAGGAAAAATAAATATAGGTATGGGTTTTTTTAATGGAACCCATCATTGTTGCAGGTGATTTTAATGCATTTTAGGGTGGTTGAAACAAGATTTTAAATTTCTCTCTTTCCCTTCTCTCATTCTTTCTATATATTGTAAGGAGTGGCTGATTTCAAAAGGTTGGACACCTTGTATATGCTGCTCCCTTCTTCTTGTCTGTAAGAGAATTTTTGGAGATTCCAAACCTCGCTACTGGACATTGTAATGCAAAATATGTGCCTTTGAGCTTGAGTGTGGTGTATTGTATCAATTTTGCGAGAAACATAAATAGATTTGTGGATGTTCTGAATAAACTTTTGTGTTCTATTGCAACTTTCTAATATTTCATTGGATGTAAGTTCATTGTGTATTGTTGTTCTTTTCATCACAAGGTTCTAGTAGTGTTGTGTTTATTGTGGAGGTTGTTCAACATACTTCTTGGTGCATCACCTTCGCTTAGAGTAAGTTTTATTTTTCATTCATTTTCTCTAACTCTGTCTTCTTGAGAAAATATTGGATTAATGTTAGATTTGAAACTCTCTACACTTTGGAGTAGTTGGCACTAAGTTAGGAAAGGAAGTTGGCCTTCTCCAGATGGTTATCCTGATTGAAAATTCCGACACTTTTGGAAAAGTCTATGTTTGACAAATCACACTGACTGCCTCAACCATTCACTTGAGAGAAATAAGGGGTGTTGTGTTTTCATCATAATAGTGACCAAGTTATACATTTCTAATTTGTATGCAAACTAATCGATGTGGGAAATTTACTTTAATGGGAAATATGATTGATGAGGGATGCTTTCCTAGGTTGTGATTTGATATTTTGACATTTTGAAGGATGATTGATTAGGGAAGCCTTTTTACGTTGATATGGGTAGCCATCCTTCAAGGGATTGGTCTACATTTGTTGAATTTTTTATTTCTTTTTCATAGCCATCCTTCAAGTGATCAGTTAATGATTTTGACAAGAAGGTCTCCTTTGAGGGATCATTCTACTTCTCTTTTTTTCAACATTATTATGTTCATATATTTCCTGTGAGGGATCAATCTATTTCTAATAAGATGCATCCACATATATTTTATAATGAGGGAAGTCCTAGTACACCATTTGAAGGATGGGAAAATATGTGTGCACAAACTACACATGTGTTTCCTCTGACATGTCTTCGGTTGCTATACAAGTTTGAAAAATGTAATAATTACAGGGCTCCTATTAAGGAGGAACTTATCCATGTGAAAGATGAAATGAATGGAGTCGTAGTGCTCATCTTTAAGGTTTTATGGATAGTGATGGATAACCTCATGATTTCAAGATGTTACAATTATGAAATGAGGGATTGGCGAGTAGAATAATATGTTTGATGTGACTACTATCATGGCGATTGATTTCTTAATAGAAGAAAGGCCACTTGTGCAAGGAATTCAAAGATTACTTTTTAAAACATTGTCAAACTATTTGGATGGTATAAAAATCAAAGTATTCTAAGAGGAATTCCAAATTTGCTTTATACATTTATAAGATCTCACTTTTGTATTGATAAATTCCTTTGATTTGGTTGATAATAAGTTGTGAGTCTGCATAGATGTCTAATATTTGAACTCCAAACATGATGGTGGTTCTGAGACCCATGATGAGAGATTCATATTTGGCAATCTTGTTGGTAAATTCAAAGTTTAATTAGAAATAGAGAGGGATAAGAGTCCACTAGAGAGGTATAATAATAATACTGGGACCTCCCCCTCACTGACACTTAGATCCATTATTGAAAAGTTTTATTTTGATAGGATTATATTCATGATCGATAATGTTAATAGATTAATAAGGGATTTATTCATGTGGTTGTTGATTTTCATGTAGATGTGCTTCGACGAGGTGATTGGAGATAGCTTGTTCTTTGATAGATTTTTTCATTATGAACTCAAGATCAAACTCAATCATGAGCATGAGTAACAAAGTGATGCAGTCTATGTGATATAGTTTGGAGTGCATGGTTTTAAGAGGGTTGAAACTGTTAATGATGTAAGTATTGTGGTTAAGTAGATAATGATGGAGTTTGGACATTCTGAGGTATAAGGCATAAATAAACTTTTCAGCTTATATATAATTAGTCTCGTAGTCATGGAGAGTTTCTTATATAGTGTTGGTGCTTGATTTGGTCTCGCTCTGTTTATCCTTAAATTTCTTCAGTTTGTGGGCTCTGTCGTTTTCTTTATCTCCACGTATTGATGCATAGGAACTTTGTTCTCCATTTTGTTGCCATGATCAGTCCCTTCCTTGGATGAGGATCACTTAAAATTCCATAATTTGTTTTTTGTTCCTCTGTCCGTGTGAAAGAGTGTGTAACTTGGGCGTAAAACTTGGGTTTTTCTTTTCCTTTTGTTTTGCACAGTCACGTTTTTTTTCCTATCATTGGTGTCCCAATTATTTATGTAAACATGATTGGATGAAGCTCAGAGGATCATGCTTAGGCCTTATAACATTTCCAAATTATCTGTCCTTAAGGAAATATTCATTTTCGGGCTCAAATGGTGATTTTCCTGCATTTTACGGTTTGACTGGTGTATTTTTCAGTGTCAAATTTACTTCTCAGCATCAGTGGGAATGTGTCCTTTTTTGGTTGAATGCGGCACGACAGGGCACTTTAACAACTCTAATGCTCGCTTCAACCTAAAACTTGTCCACATGAAGGGCCAACACTCATCTGAAGATTCTCCTTTTGGTTTTGCCTTGGAGTTACACTGGGGAGACACATATAGGTTTCTGCTGCCTTGCCTAGACTTAGACAAATTTTTCATTTGACTGGTATAGTTTTGGTGGACTATGGACACGTGGAGGGCTGGTGCTCATTTGAGGATTCACGTTAGGGTCCCATCTTAACAATTGTGATAGGGAGACATGTGGATGCTTCTGCCAGATCCGCTCTATACCGAAAATTTTCAAAGCAATTCTGAAAGCCCTGGGACACATGGAGGGACCACACCTATTTGGGGACCAGCCCATAAGTTTAGTTTTGAAG
Source organism: Taxus chinensis (assembly GCA_019776745.2). Lineage (NCBI taxonomy): Eukaryota > Viridiplantae > Streptophyta > Pinopsida > Cupressales > Taxaceae > Taxus > Taxus chinensis. The sequence goes on from CM034146.1 coordinate 188,186,315, forward strand.
AAGTGTTAGGAGGACACTTGGAGGCTTCCGCTCACTATGCCTTTGCTTGGACTTTTTAACGACCAAGGAAAACTATCTTGAACCCTAGACACATACCGCCTTCCACTGATCCTTCAAATTTTTTAACAACTCTGCTGGATTGAGACACGTGGTGAACCTATGCTTATTTGGGTCTCCACTTTTGAGGGCCATGCCAAAGGTGCGTCAAGGGGACAGGTGGAGGCTCCCACTGGCTCCTTTTTTGCTGAGAATTTTCAAAGGCCAAAATGCATTTTTCTTGGGCTTAGGGCACGTGGAAGGCCCGCGCTTGTTCGAAAACTTTCAATTGTACTTCTCTTTTACAATTACGCTAAGAAAACACGTGTACAACTATGATATAAAGTAGAAAAGGGGAAAAATCAAAGGTTACTTTGTATTACGTTTGTGTTTTTAAAATTTTTTACTCCAAGACTCCTAGAGATGTGAATACGCACTATTTTTCATCATTTTTGATGAAATTCCTTGTTTCTCTGTCTCTAAAGTTCCATTGAATGGATTTAGAACTTAATTTGTGAGTCCAAAGATTGTTAATGTCGATATTTTGAAGTGGGAATTGCTCAGGCACTTCTAAAAATGGGACTTACTAGAGGAGATGGATGCGGGGTAGAGTCATTGAGGGAAGAAAAGGAGAAGGATGAAATGATGAAATTTGCAGGCGTAAAAGATGAAAAAGGTGTTGCCTCCAGAGCGAAAAGGATTACCTGTCATATCTAGTTATGCAGAGCCTCCGAAAAATGATTAAAAAGGGGATTTCTCACATGAAAAAATCAAAATGATTAGAAGGATTGCCAAAACTTTGTGGTATAACATCCTAGTCATTATTCGAGGGCCCAAAAAATGTGATTAGTTCACAATTGGTCCACCTGGTAGCTTTCAGATGTGAATTTGTTAAATGTCACTTTCTGAGGCAAATTGGTAACAAGTAAAGGTCACTGGATTATTATTTTCTTTTGGGGGGAATATTGAATGAGTAAAATGTATAAATGCAATGAGAATACTCTTGTAAATGTTCAGGGGGTTGAATTCTTAAGAGAAAATTTGAGAAATTCGTCTTCCTAAGAGACAAATCTGAGATAACCTATTAATTATTTTTGTGTTAGATTTTCTATCATGTCAAGTTGGTTGCAGATGTATAGCCATTAACGAGCACATAGACTACTCTGGAAGCTTTCCCTTGCTGATGAATCTAAGAAATTTTGAAAGTAGTTTGTGTCAATTTTGGAGCAATTAGTGTCTGCCTTGTTTCAGAATGTCTGCAAGTAGTTTTACTCGTTCCTATTGCAATATTACATTGAAATATTTGTGAAATCACACAAGATCTTGTCCCTATGACAGTTTAGTGGTATTTTCAATTTCATTTCAAGAAGAGCCTTCATCATATGATGAGATAAACAAATTTAAAATCACTGCACTATCATTTGTTGATAAAGATTATTTGTAAGTCTCTGGGTGTTTAATTGATTCTTTTAACTCAAGCCTCCGTGTTAGAGTCTCAAAGATTGTGTGAAAACATGTTGATCTAGGCCTCCATGGAAGCACACCTTCTGGTTGAAGGAACATTTTAACTATTCTGAATCTTTCTGTTGTTGAGTTTTCCATTGTTGTGAAGTTTCTCAAAGATCTGGTATAATTAACTTTATCCTGCTTAATGTCCCACCAAAATCATTCAAAACCCATGAATCCATCCTAAACTACCCCTATTTGCCATGTATATCTACAAAGGAACAAAATCTATTTACTAAAATATGGAGAACAATCAGGATTTCTTAATGTCTCCAGTAACGTTAGCCTTGTGTTGAAAATATCTCCATCTTTTAAAAGTGACAACTCTTAAGAGTTAAATTATGGATTATAAACCATATTTTCCCAAGGTTTCCATCATAACATTTGTGCAAAATAAGGATATCACCATCTCCTTCATCAAAAATAGGCTATATTAAAGGTCCTCTAACCCTAGTTGAAGAGGCACAACCTGACGTAGTGAGGACAGGTCAAATCCCTTTCAAGGTGCTATCCATCTCTCGATAAAATTGAGTGGAAAAGGGTCAGTTAGATCTCATCCATGGCTACAAAAAGAAACACACTATGATCTATCTGTCTCTAAGCTCCATGTTGAATTTGTGTTCCTTTTTGTCTTGAAAACGAGAACAAATTATAATACTAACACTCGTGGCACCGTGGCTAGGGACTCTAATTTAGTGTTGCCAAGAAATATTTGTTTATATTTCATATCCATTTGGTTGTCAACAACACTCATGGCGTCGTTTCCGGGGACTCTTTGAAGTATTTGAACAAAGGTATACACGTATAGACCCTGGTAATGGTTCTTACATGATCTAAGTGCAAATACATTTCTGAAACATTATTATCTATTCATATCTATAAGAGTTGTTAAGATTTGTAAGTTCTGAGTGTAATATTCCCAGCTTATATAGTTATTGCACTGAATTTTATATCATCATTGATAAATTTGGGTAAAAGAAGAGCAGATCTTGTAAGCTTTGCATGAATTCTGTATTAACTAACATTTGATAGGTCTTTCATAGTGCATTTGTACAAATTAAGGTGAAAATCCTTAGAGGCGACTCTTTGTTGTTTAAATTATTTATAAATATCAGTGTTTTAACATATATAATGTAAGATTTGTCACTAATATCAACAAAGATGGAAGGAATAATATCTTTCTTTGTAAAGGACCCTAGTAGAAGGTTGCTTCAAGAGATGGGAAAGTCTAATTCAAAAGGAAGAAGAATTTGGAAGGTTGTTGAATATCAAACATCAAGAAAAGAGATCTCCATTGGTGAAATTGATCAGCTTGTAATTGAAGATTGTAATACTTCCTCAAGTTCTTCTGATTCAGGTAGTCTCTTTTTTGAATTGAATTCTCCATCTAGAGAGGGTCCTTTTTTTGTATCTGAAAGATTTACATCTCATTTTATCCCTAAATTTTCCAAATCTAATAGAGTTTTCCAAGAAACAGAGCCTTTAGAGGGCAATCATTCTGAAAATTGTATCCCTGTACCACACAGACCCCTCACTCCTCATCATTGTTTTTCTCCTATAAGATCACCTCCTTAGAATAATATGGCTTAGCCTCCACCCATACCTCCATTTGTTGTTAATACTTTTGGTCCCATCAGTTTTAGAGGTATGGTGGGCTATCCAAATGTTGTGCCATAAGATGTAAGAAATAGGTTGCCTAAGTTTAAGGGAAATAATGCAATCACTAGTGATCAACATTTGAATCTCTTTGTCAATATGATGGAGGACTTCAAAATAGAATTTGAGGATGTATACATTAAATTATTTATCCATACTCTAGAAGAATATGTAAGGGAATGGTATAAATCTCTGCCAGATAATTCCATTGACTCATGAACAAAGATGAAGAATTCTTTTAGAATGTAATATGGTCATAAAACAGACCCTAGGTTTCTTTTATCAGAGTTTGAAAATATAAAAAAGAATCCTAATAAATCAGTGCATGATTTCAATACCAGATTTAACAAAAAATTGAGAAGACTTCCTATTAATTTGAGGCCATGTGATGAATCATGTCTGATAAAGTATTCAGATGCATTTGATAAGAAAGTTGCTTACTATTTGAAGGATAAGAACCTTGGGACTTTAAGTCAGGCCTTTACCATGGCTCTGAAAAATTTGAGAACAACATTAAAGTAGTTGGAAAACCTCCTAAGAGGGAGGGTGTTAAAATGATCAACCTTGAGAAGCCTCAATAGTGTAAGGCTATGGATCTTGAGGAAGTTGTAAGGAATTTGACCGGGGCTGTCAAAGAAATATCTTACAATCTGGCCAAGATAGAGAAAGGAATTGGACAATGTTCTCAAGGTCAGCATAGGTAAAAAGGATAAGAGAGACTTAAGAATCATCCTAGAAATGATCAAAGGTCTGATGACATAAGTAAAGGACCCATGGGAGCTAGACAACCCAAAGCTAGGGAGAATAGAGTAGTGCTTGATCCTCTAAATGCTAGAGTTGTTGTTGAAGAGACAAATCAAATGGATTGGTGTGAAAAATTATTCTTACCCCACCCGCCATGTGAAATAGATCAGAAAGTTGAAGAAGCTGATGATGATGATAACACTGATGATGATGCATTCATGGTGGACTACTCTACAAGCTCACAACAAGAAGCAACTTCAATTGAGGTAATAAGTGCAAGAACTATTGCACATTTTTGGGAATGCATTCACCAGGTACCTCTTCTTCATCCCTCCCATGCTTTAGAAATAGATATGGTACAAGCTTTTGAACTTCCTAATAATGATTTTGAGTACCCAAGAGCTCTAATGATTAAGAAGTATGATGGAGGAATCCCATCAAAAGAGGATAGATAGCTATTAATGAACGTTGTTTTTTCCCAAGAAAAAGAGTATAGCACAAGAAGTAAATTTGTTAAAGGGGCAGGGCCTCAAGCCAAACCAAAGACCCCAGTTCTCACCGATGTCCTAAAAGAGACTCCAAAGAAAGATGCATCTGACAAAGGCCTTTTTGCTCAAGTATAACTGGTGTTCCCACCCATGCCCAAAATGTGAAAAATCTTGTGTTGTTTGATGAGTTTTTCAATCTTTCTCCAAATGCTTCTTTTCCCAAATACATTCCATATGAAATTTCCCAAGTCTTGAGTCAAATCAAGATTTCTATCGCAATTTTTGAACTGCTTAGGATTCCTGAGCACAAGAAAAGGGATTTTGAGTATTTGGGATTGGAAGAAGATAGGAGTACCCAAGGAAGAAATATGAATAATGTAAACATTCCTCCTTTAACCAATGTAGACCTACAAAAACCACCAGCATTAGAGGAGATAGGTGAAACACCATAAGTTTACTTGGGAACATCTCTAGTTGCGTCTCAATTAAATTTTGATCCATTTTTTACAATGCTGATTATTAAGGACAAACCGGTGCACAATTGCATGTTTGATTCCAGAATATCATGCAATATTATGCCTCTAGAAGTCATGAATGAATTGAACATTAAAGTGATAATAGGTTATGGAAAGTGTACTGTAATAGATTCTAGAGGGGTGTCAGTTGTAGGGTGTGTAAAAGGTTTGGTGGTACAACTTGCAGCTTATCTAGGTAAGAATTTGAAACTTGATGTCATTATTGTTAATTGCCATGCCAAATGGGGCATGTTGTTATCAAGAAATTGGGCTGCAAGTGTTGGTGGAAGTGTTCAAATTGATATGTCTTTTGCCACCATTCCAATTGAAGGCATCCTTGTAAATCTCTATGGGGAGAAGAAGATGTTGCACCTCATTGAAGATCCTAATAATGCTTCTTATGAAGTGTTGTATGCTGATGTAGATGCAGATAACTTTCTTGGGTTTGCTGATAGCAAAGAGCACAATATGGATCAATGTAAATATCTTGAACAAGTAGCTTCTCCTTGGACCTTGTTATTCGATGGAGCTTGTTACAAGTTTGGAAATGGTGTTTGCATTGTTCTAATTTCTCTAGGACAAGAAGAGTTTGTATTTTCTTTCAAACTTAACTTTGAATGCACTAATAACATTGCTAAATATGAAGCATTATTATTAGGCTTGAGAATTGCATGGAAATATGGTATAAAGGATATCATTGTCAAAGTAGATTCAGAACTGATTGTCAAGCAAATTAGAAAACTGTATGCTACTAAAAACTAGATAATGAAACAATACAAGCATGCAGTCTAGGATTTGATTGAAATGATTGACTCTTTTAATATTGTGCACCATTATAGAAAGTTTAATGTTGTTGTAGAAAATTTAACAGTGCTAGGATCCAGATTTGAAAATTGTATAGTGTCTCCATTTTGTGAGTATGATGTTGAAATACTAACAAGGCCATCTGTCCTTGATAATGTTAAAAATTTACAAGTGTTTGATGATGATGCCTAGGTGAAATAGTTTCTACAGAACCAAGGCAAGTTTTCTGACCAAAATATAGATTGGGAGCCAATGGTGTGTGTTGCTGAAGGAAAGGAAACTTTATTTGGCAAAAACATCATCCAACTGAAGACAAACATGATTCCCAAAGGTTTGGTGGCACTTGAGTCAAACTTTGATAATGTTTATTGCATTATTAAAAGGAGTATGTTAGTTTAAGAGATGTGGAAGAGAACAACCAAGGCACAAAGGAAAAACCATGTAAAATCTAGTTAGGAAGAAATCTCAGCAAGGAAGAGAAGCAATCCTATGTTCAATTGCTGAAGAAATATCAAGACTACTTAGCTTGGTCTTACTCTGAGTTGAAGGTATACAAGGAATATTTGATCAAACATGAAATTCTTATTGAATCTAATGCCAATCCTTTTAGGAAAAAACAGAGGCCCATCAATTTTCTCCTTTATTTGAATATGCAAGAAGAACTAAAGAAGTTGAGGGATGGAGGAATCATTCAACCCACAAGGTACTCATCTTGGGTTGCAAACCTAGTGCCTGTCAAAAAAAAATAATGGTGATATATGATTATGCATAGACTTCAGGAACCTGAATAAAGCATCATTGAAAGATAATTACCCTCTTCCAAACATGGAGAATATGATACAATTGGTAACTAGTTCTGAATTGTTATATACTCTGGATGCTTTCTCTGGCTATAATCAAGTTGTTATGAAGTAGTCAAAAAGAATAAAGACTACCTTTACCACTCTTTGGGGAAATTATGTCTATGTCAGGATGCCTTTGTGTTAATGAATGTTGGAGAAAATTTCCAAAGAGCAATGGATGTATCATTTGCTATTTATATTAATGACTTCATTGTTGTTTATCAAGATGATGTAACTGTGTTTTCCAGAAAAATAAATGATCACTTGCAACACTTGGAGAGAATTCTCTTAAGGTGTAGAGAGTATGGCATATCATTGAATCCCAAGAAGTGTCATTTTGGAGTACAAAAGGCAAAGCATCTTGGTCACATTGTATCAAAAAAAGGGGTCATGATTGATCCTAAGAGAGTGGAAGCCATCAGCAAGGTTCCAATTCCAAGAACTAAGAAGGGAGTTCAATCCTTCTTTGGATAAATAAACTTCATCAGAATATTTGTGTCTAACTTTACTGAGCTAACCATCCCCATTACTAGTATGCTGAAAAGGACCAAGTTATCAAATGGGAAGAAAATTCCATTCAAGATGTCAATGGGATCAAGGAAGCACTAAATCATGCCTCCGTTTTGGCAGCTCCAAATTAAAAGAATCCTTTTCAAGTGTTTTCTTTTTCTTCATAAAACACCATTGCATATGTTTTGTTGCAGAAGGATGATGAAGGGGCTGAGAGACCAATTGCCTTTTTCAGTAAGGCATTGCAAGGAGATGATTTGAAGTACACCATCATGGAGAAGCAATCATTTTCCTTGGTGAAAGCAACAATGGTTTTCAAACCTTACATCTTGAGCTCTAAAGTTGTTGCTGATGTTCCCCACACCATGGTGAAAGACATCTTATCATAGATGGAGGTCTCAAGAAAAATATGTAGATGCATGATCAAGTTACATGAGAATGAAATGGATATCCAAACCACAAAATCTGGTAAGAGGTTTGGGCCTAGCTAAGCTTATGGCTAAGAGAAACTTGTAGACTATTGATTTGAATGAAGTAGAAGGAGAGAGGGTGGATGTACTTGAAAATTTGGTAAGATATGAATGGTATTAAGTATATAATATTTTATCTCCTACATCTATGTTGCCCTTGAATATTTGATTAAAAATCAGAAAATATCTCTTAAGTTACCCTCTCAAAAATATTTCATTACTGATTTTTGCGTTGGATTGCAAGAACCTAAAGGGAGTGCTCCTCAGATGCATTGGTGAGGATAAAGTCCCAAAAATAATTTTTGATCTCCATGGAGGATTTTTTGGGAGACATTTTGCTGGAAAAGTTACAACACATAAAATCTCGAGGGTTGGTTATTGGTGGCCAGAATCTCTTCAAGGATACAACTCTACCGGTTAGAAAATGTGAAATTTGTCAACGTTTTTCTAGAAGACTGAAAGCTTCAAGATCTCTTCCTTTTCATCTTGTGTCAGTTGAAGCCCAATTTAAGCAATGGGGAATGGATTTCATTGGGTTAAATTTTTTATCCTTCCATTGCTTGGTTTTAAATGGATTCTTGTAGCTACTGATTACTCCACTACGTGGGTGGAAGAAATCCCCACCAAGAACGCAACACACTAAGTTATCATTTAATTCATGCTAAATAAAATCATATGTAGATTTGGAGTCCTAGTTAAAATTGTTGCTTATAATGCCATGAGTTTCAGAGCCAAACCTTTGATGGCAATAGTGCGAAGATAGTATGGAATCAATTTTACATATGCTTCTAACTAAAATCCCTAAGGAAGTGGAAAAGATGACGTCCAGAAATAAAAAATTTTTGAATATCAATAGAAGAACCTTGGAGCTAAACAAAAAAATAAGTGGGGTGAGTAACTAAAGTTTTGTTATTTGGGCTGACAAAATCAATGTCAAAAAATTTAATGGTAAGAGCTCATTTAAGTTGGTATATGGAACTCAAGCTTTGTCTTCCCCTTCATTTGTCAATTGTATTCATTTCAGTTTGTTAAAAAAATTGAAGATCAAGAAGTTAGTCCATATGATGTTCAAATCAATCAAATTATTGAGTTGGAAGAAAAAAGAAGGGCATCCCATCAGATTCATGTGAAGTGTCAGAGAAAATTTGAATAAGTTATTTGACAAGAAGGTGACTCCAAAAGCTTTCAACATTAGGGATATTGCGTTATTATGGAATAGTAGGCATGAAGATAAGGGTAAGCATGGTCAATTTGATACATTATGGATGGGCCCTTATTCAATTGATATTTGAATTGGTGAAAATACCTATCTTCTTAAAAGAATTAGAAAGGGAACTGGCTTAAATTGCTTGTTAATGGAAGACATTTGAAACATTTTCTTGATTAATTTCTTAGAATCAAGGTACACTTCATTTGTAAAGTGTATGGTTTTTTTTTTTTTCATTTTGATTTTGTGTTTTTGTTCATTCTGGTCCTTGGTGGCTTGGTTTTGATAGTTTCTCGATTCAGTGCTTAGGATGTTGGTTATTATTGTCTCTGCTCTACAAGCTTATTCCATGACTCCATTTCCCAATGATATGTTTTTCAAACTTGGTTTGCTATTTATTCGTGTGGCAATCATAGGGAGTGCCCATCCTGGATTCAGAGCTGATGTTGGTGCTTAATTTTGGTCTTGCCTCGTTTGTCATTGAAATTATTGAGTTTGTGGGCTCTTGTCGTGTTTTCTATCTCACCATATTGATGCATGAAAACTTTGTCCTCCATTTGGTTTACCATGATCAATCTTTTCTTTGGTCAGAGGATCACTTAAAATTGTATAAAAAAATCTTCATTCCTCTGTCCATGTGAAAAGAATCTTTAACATGGCCGTGAAAATTAAGTTTTTCCATTCCTTCCATTTTCCACTAGTCACATTTTATTGGTCCTTGTCACTTTGTGTCCCAAATATTTGAATGGAAATGTGATTGGATGTTTCTCGAAAGATAATATTTGGGCCTTATATCAGTTTCAAAATATCTCTATCCTTGAAAGAAGGATTCATTTCTAGGCTGCAAATGATGTTTTTCTTGCATTTTATAGTTTGATGGGTGTGTTTTTCCCCGTAAAATTTACATCTCGAGCATCTATGGAAACGTGGCTCTTTCTGGTTGGATGAATGGCTCGACATGGGTCACTTTGAAAACTCTAAGGCTTGACTTCAGATCTCAAAGCTTGTTCCACATGGGAGTGCCGGCGCTCATCTCAAAATTTGATCTTTTTGGTTTCACCTTGGAGTTGCACGTCGGGGGAGACACGCGGAGATTTCTACTACCTTTCCCAGACTGAGACAATTTTTTTTATGTTGCTGGTATAATTTTGGTAGGCCATGGGACACATGGAGGGATGACTGCTCATTTAAGGATCCGCTTCAGGGTCCCACCTTAACAAGTGCAATAGAGAGACATATGGGTGGCTTCCTCCAGTTCCGCTTTATACTTATACTTTTCAAAGTAATTTTGAAAGGCCTAGGACATGTGGAGGGACCACGCATGTTTAGGGACCTGGCCCCTAAAGTGTTTATTTTTAAGAAGCGCCATGAGGACACTTGGAGGCTTCCACTCACTCTACCCCTTACTTGGACTTTTAAACGGCCAATATAGGAAAACTGTCTTAGACCCTAGACAGATGGTGCCTTCCACTTGAAATTTCAAAAAATTTAACCAACTCTTTCCAGACTGAGACACATGGTGAACCTGTGCTTGTTTCAGGGTCTCTAATTTTAAGGACCGTACTCAAAATGTGTGCTAAGTTGCGACACGTGAAGGCTTCTACTAGCTCCTTTTTACACATAAAATTTTTTTCAAAGGCCAAAAGGAATTTTTCTTAGGCCCATCACATGTGGAAGGCCCATGCTTTTTTGGAAACTTGTCCCTGTACTTCTCCTTTGCAGTTTCCACCAAGGAAACATGTGGACAATTTTGTAAAATAAAGTGGAGAAGGGGCAAGAATTAATTGTTTTTTGTGCATTACATATATTTTTCATACCATTCTTGCTCCGAGACTCTTGGAGATGCAAATACGCACCTTTTTTTAATCATGTTTAGATGAAATTCCATGTCGTGTCTATTTGTAAAGTGCCATTGAATAGATTTGGAACTTAATTTGTGAGTCCAAGGTTTGTTAAGGTTAGTTGTTTTGAAGTTATAATTTCTCAGGAACTTGCAAAAATGGAAATTACTAGAGAAGCTTCATGTGGGATAGAGTTGCAGAGGAAAGAAATGGAAAATGATGAAATGATGAAAGTTGGAGGCGCAAAATATGAAAAAGGTGTTTCCTCCAGAGTACAATGGCATTACCTTGTCAGATCCAATTGTGCCGATCCTCCGAAAAAATGATTAAAAAGGGGATTTATCACATGAAAAAATAAGAATGATTATAAGCATTTCCAAAACATTTTTGCATGGCATCCTATTCAATAGTTGAGGGACCTAAGAAACGTGATCAGTTCATAATTGGTCCACCTGGCAGCTTTCAGATTGTGAGTTTTTTAAATGTCACTTTCTGAGGCAAATTGGTAACAAACATAGCTCCCTCAAATATTCGTCTCTTTTGGGGGGGAAATTGAGTGAGAATAAAATATATAAATGGAATGAGAATACTCTTCCAAATGGTCGGAGGGTTAAATTCTTAAGAGAAATTTTGAGAAAGTCATCTTCATGAGAGACCAAGCCGAGATAACCTGTTTTATTTTCCTTCTATGTTATATTTTATATCATGTAAAGTTATTTACAGATGTATAGCCATTGACAAGCATTGATATTTATCTAGAATCTTTCCCCTGCTAATGAATCTAAGCAATTTTTAAATTAATTTATGTTGCAATCTCTAGAAATTTGTCTCTTCTTTGTTTCAGAACGTTTGCAAATGGCTTCTTTTGATCCTATTGCAATCTTACATTAAAATATTTTTGAAATCACAAAGGATACTCATCCCTATGAAATTTTAATTGCATTTGCAATTTCATTTCAAGAAGAGCCTTCATCCTATGATGAGATAAACAACTTTCAATTCACTCTGCTATCAATTGTTGATAAATATTGTCTATAAGTCTTTGGGTGTATCTTAGGCATGATTGATCATAGATTTTGGTGTTCAATTGACTCTTTCAATTCGAGCCTTCATGCTAGATTCTCAAAGAATGTGTGAAAACGTGTTGATCTGGGCCTCCATCGAAGCACACCTTCTAGTTGAAGGAACATATTAAATATTATGAAGATTTTTGTTGTTGAGTTTTCCATTGTTGTTAATTCCCTTAGAGATTTTGTATAATCAACTTGTATACTTCTTCATCTCCCAGCCAAAATCATTCAAAAACCATGAATCCATCCTAAACTACCCTTGTTTTCCCTATATATCATCAAAAGAACAAGATCTATTTACTAAAATATGTAGGAACAATCAGGATTTCTGTAATGTCTTCAATAACCTTAGCCTTATTTTGAAAGTGTCTCCATATTTTAGAAGTGACAACTCTTAAGATTTAAATTATGGAGTATTGACCATACTTTCCAAAGGTTTTCTTCATAAAAATTGTGCAAAAGAAATATATCTCCATCTGCTTCATCAAACAGAGGTTACACTGTACGGGTCCTATCACCCTCGTCGAAAGGCACGACATAAATTAGTTAGGATAGTTCAAATCCTCTTGAAAGTGCTATCCATCTCTCCACAAATCTGAGTGACAAAGGGCCAATTAGATCGCATCCCCAGCTATAAAACAACACACACTATGATATATCTGTCTCTAAGCTCCATCCCCAATTTGTGTTGTTGCTCGACTTGAAAAGGAGAAAAAAATTAGATACCAACACTCATGGCGCCGTTACCGGGGACTCTGATTTAGTGTTACTGGGAAAGATTTGTTGGTTTGTTTCTAGGTCATATCCATTTGGCCCATCAACAACACTCGTGGCGCCATTTCTGAGGACTCTTTGAAGTATTTGAACAAAGGTGTACACGTAAAGAACCTGGTAATGGTGCTTACATGATCTAAGTGCAAATACATTGTTGAAACATTATTATATTTTCAGATCTATAAGAATTTTTCAAAGTTGTAAGTTTTGAATGCAATATTTCTAGCTTATACATTTACTGCAATAAAGTTTGTATCATCTTTGATAAATTTGGTTAAAAGAAGAGAAGATCTTGTAAACATTGCATGAATCTAGTATTGATGGACATTTCATAGGTCTTTCATAGTGCATTTGCACAAACTAAGTGAAAATCCTTAGTGGCAACTCCATGTTGTTTAAATTATTTATAAATACCAGTATCTTAACATATATCAAGTAAGCTTTTTCAGTAATATCTGCAAAGACGTAAGGAAGAAGATATTTCTTCACCAAGTACCCTAGTAGAAGGTTGTTTCAAGAGATGGGAAAGTCTAATTTAGAGGGAAGAAGAATTTAGAAATTTGTTGAATATCAAGCATTAAGAAAATAGATCTCTATTGGTGAAATAGATCAACCTTTGATTGAAGATTGTAATACTTCCTATATTAACATTGATAATGGATTCGTTGAGAAGTGTTAATGTATCAAGGGGTTAAGTTTCTTTAGTGTAATGGTCCTCCACTCCCATGCGCAAGAGGATGGCTGGGTTTTTTTTCCTTGAAGAATGACAACGGTGAATGAATCCTCTTTTATCATTTCAAGCTATACAATAGGAATGGTTTTAGTGTCATGATTAGTTTGATACGTAAGTGTTCCTAAAATGATATTATTGACTAAAAAATGTTGGATTGGATGCAAACAATGTCATTTATATGCGTGGGTCATTGTGAGTAGAAGAGGAAGGTGGTTTTTGTTTTGTGATGGGTTTGGACACGAAATTTGACAAAGACTTGAATGTTTGTTTTTTGAAACCTTACCTGTATTTTTCATACAGTTTGTGAGGATGGTCAAGGACTAAGTCATGGATGAATTTTTCTTAACATCCATTTCCAAAAGCATTTCTAAGCATAAGGATGGAGATACATTTGTGAAAATACTTGGTTATACAGAAATGCAAAGTCTGATATCTATGGTTTGCCATGATGAATATTGCTAGGACATGAAGAAGGATGATCGATCCCTCCATAGACAAGAATCATTTTGAGATATGTTAGACTGTAGGAGATAACATCTCTAATGTTAGTTTCATACATGGGTTGTTTGGCATGTCTTTTGTATATCTTGGGCATAGGAAGTGAATTAAGTGTAATGAGATGATAATCCCTTAGTGACATCATTAAAATAAGTCTCATTTGGTAACTTTGATGAAGGAATGGATGACCGTGTGGAGGCTTCATTAGAGGAGAAGTAGTTTGATTTTAGAATAAGCACATTGTTCCAACATATGTCATGTGACATGCTTTGGAAATGTTTGGGTCCGTGGGGAATATGAAAGTTTTTCCTTCCTGTTCACATTTGAGACATCGATGGAGTGTATATGTGATGTGGTGCATCATGCGTATCCAAGGTAAGATTAAGAGAATGTTATATTTAAATCCTCCCTCTATAAGATTGAAGAGTTTCTGAAGCGTGTTAATGTAGACTTTGACTAGTAAGATGAATTTTCCCAATGTGGGCGCGATTGTGTCATTGAAAGATCACTGGACGACCGATGTCTCAGAAACAAAGGTGTTTTCTCACTAAATTTGATTAAATGTGAGTGATGATATGATATTTATGCTGGCACCATTTTTGATCATGACCCTCTTAATGAGGGTGTCATTAATTTTGGTTGTGATAAAGAGTGGGAGGTTGTAGTCCTCTAGTTGTAATGATGGGATTTTTGAGTTGTCAAAAGAGATGAAAATGGACATTTTGAGTGTACTAACTAGATTTGTAAATTTTTTTGGATCATCTAAGATTATTTATATAGAATGGAGTGCTTTGATCATGGATTGTTTACGTTGAGAAGAAGTTTACACAATCTCATAAAGGGACATTTTTACAAGATCTTTACAAAGTTGTTTGATAGAGACATTGCACTTTTTTTTATTTGTAGTTTTGGGCTCTTAGGTATGTGCTCTAGTAGTGACACATATTGCGTAAATTTGATTATATGATTTCATAGAAGAGTCCCTAATTTTTTTGGTCATCAGTGTAGATGGTTATTTAGATGAAGTGTTCATGGATGTCTGGTGGTATTTTATTGATGGTTATTGATATAAAAGGATAAGTTCTTTATTAGCAAGGATTCTGATAGTAGAATGAAGGGATTTTCAGTCGTCTGTATAATGTGGGTGTGATCGTGTCATTGAAAGATCATTGTACAACCGGTGTCTGGGAAACAAAGGTGTTTGCTCACTAAATTTGATTAAAGGTGAGTGATGATATGATATTGATGTTGGCACCGTTTTCGATCATGAGCCTCATAATGAGGGTGTCATTAATTTGGGTTGTGATAAAGAGTGGGAGGTCATAGTCCTCTAGTTGTAATGATGGGATTTCTGAGTTGTCAAAAGAGATGAAAATGGACATTTTGAGTGTACCAACTAGATTTTTGAAAGTTTTTGGACCATCTAAGACTATGTATATAGAATGGAATGCTTTGATCGTGGATTGTTTACATTGAGATGAAGTTTACACAAACTCATAAAGGGACATTTTTACAAGATCTTTATGAAGTTGTTTGATATAGACATTGCACTTTTTTTGATCTATAGTGTTGAGATCTTGGGTATGTGCTCTAGTAATGGCACATATTGTGTAGATTTTATGATATGATTTCATAGAAGAGTCCCCACTTTTTGTGGTTGTGAGTGTAGATGGTTATTTAGATGAAGTGTTCGTAGATATCTGGTGGTATTTTTTTTATGGTTATAGATATAAAAGGATAAGTTATTTATTAGCAAGGATTCTGATAGTAGCATGAAGGGATTTTCAGTAGTCTGTATAATATCCTTGTGTTAAATGGTAATAAAAAAAGGCTTAAAAATTATACCTGGAGGGATTCCACCCTCGAGAGCAAGTTGGCTTAAGAGGAGGTAATGTTATGATGGATTGTTAAATAATCCTTTGAAGGATTAATTCATAATTTCCTTTCGATCTGGATTTATAGGTAAGCAGTGATTATTTTGATTGTATAGGTGTTAGAAGGATTGTTATCGATGTGATATCCTTCGATGTCTATTGAGGGATGATTTTAATTTCTATAATTGTGATTGATAAATTTGATGAGGGTTGTGTCCCTATGGTAGAAAGGAAGGATTTGGGATTTTGTGTTGAGGTATTCCAATGATTATGTGACATGATTATTGCATTTTTAGATGGGGGATGTGTGGTCATGTGAATTTTTTTGAAAGGTTGTGTAGGTAATGTTGAGTTACATGGTCATCGCAAAATATTTTTACATATAGCAGGATAATTTTCTTTTGTGCAATTTTTGAAGAGCTTATAAACGGGTTTGAAGAGGATGAAGTAAATGTAGATGAATGTGTAATATTTTAAATGGCAAGGTCAGGGTGTGTACCTGATTGAATGGGTATTTTTGTGTAGAAACATAGGGGCTAATGGGTATCACATTCATTATTTTTGTGACAAAGCTATTGGTGGATAATTGAGATGTTGACTCCGTGAGGGGAGCCTTTGGTGCTAAGAATGTAGATGGTGGATCTTTGATTGTGTTAATAGTGTGATGGGAATGGATGAGATTCAATTGTGGTTGAACAGTAGAAGGGGCATGATTTGTAAAGGGTGATTTAAAAAAATCTAGATTTTGATTTTAAGGCCCATTTGGGTTATTCAATTGCAACTCACCCTTTTCGATAAGATCTTGAAGATCGTTTTATACCAAGCGACACCTTTTAATGTCATGGCCTTTGACCCTATGGTATTTATAGTAATTATTATCTCAATACAAAATCATTTTGAGACATATGTATCGATAGGAAAGATGAGAGGAAAGGTGATCATATTCGTAGAAATGATCTTATCGTATACTATTTTGTAAGATTCACCAATATGCATGTAATTGCATTGAGGATGGGTGCATTCAGTGGTGGAAGTTCCTTAGAAGCAGTCATTATGACGACAACATTTGTGGAAGTTTTAGATTTTTATTGACTAGAGGATGGTTTGAACGAATACTAAGGCTTAGGATTATTTATAAAGATTGGATTGTAATGTGAATTATATGTGTTTGGCACATGATCGAGATAATAATTTAATTAATTCACCATTTGGGAGGGAAAAAGACAACTGATTGAAAAGACCCCTCAAGTGGGCTATGAAATCTATGATAGACTTGTCTTCAAATTTCTTGATGGCATATAGATCGGTGATAGTGATTTTACATGTAATATTAATCAAGTAGTGTTCTAAGAAAATTTGTGCGAGCTGAGCAAATGTGAAAAGTGAATACTGAATACTGAGGAATTTTTTTGTATCATTCTAAAGCAGGACTAGCTAGGCACATAGGGAATGTCCTCATTATAAGGTCTTGGTTGAGTGCTATGAGCTAACAAGAATGTCTGAAGGCCTAAATGTGTTGTTTAGGGTCTTATTTACTATAGAATTGGAGGAATTTAGTGAGTTCCAAATGTAGAGGATATGCTTTGTGTGGTACTGATGGGGGATAGGTTTGTTGTAGATTGGTTTGCAAGATAATGTGTTTTAAGGACCCATAAGGAAACTTCAAGGATATAAATTCTATGCATCGACGCCTACAGAGGTTCATTGTGTAATGGTTTTTGTTGGAGAGTGAATGAAAAAGGACCAAATTTATCATATGTAGATGGATTTGATTGTTTCTATCGCTAGTAAGGAAAATGAACATTATGTTTGAGAGGGGTATTCATAGGAATACTATGTTAAGGTTGTGAGACTATGGGATGTCAATATTGAATATAGTGATATTGATGGGCATGAATTTTGGTAAGAGGGATTGCGATTGTTAGGGTATGCATTGGAAGGGGATTGAGGTGTGAATTATATTATCCTAGATGAGCTTGTGTTTCATGTAAACAATCTTCCTCTATTTATCTCATTCAAGAATTTCAACACTATGGTCAGAAGAGCCCTCATAGATGAATATTATGGAGCATGTGTCACTTGTCTTTCTTCATTAAGAAACTTGGATCTACTTTATTAACAACCTATAATCCGTTAGGAACACATTTCATGGTTATGATCACAGAAAGATACCACTTTGGGTTATATTTCACTCCCCGAAATTATTCTTCCTTGTGCCATCCACATCAAATTCAAGGTATTTAACTGACCCTTGGCTTATAATATCCTCATAGGTTGACCATGGATTATAAATATGCATGTAGCCACATCATCTTCCTCCAAAGGTGTTAAGTTTCCACATCTAGGGGCTATCTAGAAAGTGTTATCACCGAATCACAACACCCTTGTGTTTATACAAATGCATATACTTGAACTCACAGTGTGATTGGATAACATGGGTACTATCTCCAAGTTGTGGGACTTGCTACTTAAGATAGACCTCCAGAGAAAGCTGGTTCTTACTCCTAAACTACCTACCACAATCTACACTAATGCAGGGGAAACTAACTATTCTAACCTAAATTTCCAAGGGACCAGGGAGAGAGAATGCATAAAATGAAAGCCTACACTAAAGTGGTGATACACCAGAAAAGGAGGGTGTGAGAGTAGTCTCCAAATGTGTGAAATACAGAGGCAAAGTGCACACTAGAAGAGGTGATGACAGTTCTCCATAATCTAGCAAAATGCATTCACAACGATATTCCAAGCATACACAATGATAATGAATCCCTGCAAGAACATAATAATAGACACAATATTCTTGTAGAAAGATTAAAGGGGCAAGAAGAATGCAAGAAAACATAGCAGGGGAAGATACATCCACAACCTGATATTTTATTGCTTCATGATATGCACAGTTCGATCTATTACAAGATAAAGGCCTGGATCACCATGCAAGGAGTCCACTACAAGGGCCTGTAGCACATTGGCTTCACAAAGCAATTTTGACAGAGCTTTGCTATCTGAAAAAAACTCTCCTTTACAATGAGCCTAACACTCTAATTTATAAAAAAATGAGAAGCGAAAGAGAAGGGAAAATGGAAATCCCAAAATCTGTCCTTCAACCACCTATAAGAGGCATTAAATGGAGTAAAATGATTATATATTACTTGCAAAAGGCTCCCCATACTGTCCCAGGTGCTGCAGCAGAGAAAGAATGATGACCATGCCTCTTAATTGCACTCCCAACCACCAAATGAAACACTGTTATGAACTCGGCCATGTTTTATAAAAAATATCCATCAATCTCTCACCAAATCTAGAATTTATTTATTGTTGTGCGTCGATCTCGGAGCCATAATTCCAACGGTACCAATTTTGTGTGATTTTGTTGAAAAATGCAAAATTTATGGCCTTCTGAGTGCGGGCAGCTATTTTGGGTCTGACAGGCGTTTTCTGTCATTTGACGGGAATGAGCATTAACTGACTGGAGCCGAATATGTTTATTTTATTTAAATATATCTACCCTCATTAAAAATAATAAATCCAGCTTTTTTGGCGTAGAGGACATCGTGCTCGTTCCAGAAAGTCCAATTTTGTGAAAATCGGAGCTCGGAGTCAAAAGTTATGGCCATTTGAAGTTTCACGGGTCAAACGTTGACTTTTCTTCTTTGCCTTCGGCTGCTTCGGCTTTTCACGTCCCACACGTACTTTTGTCCCAACTGTCCCAGACGAAAATCTCCTACTTTGGCCGATTCGGGCTCCCTTGTTCCTGTTTGCGGTGACGACACGTGGCGAGATTCCATTCGCTCTTGGCTCTTTCGGCTTTTTGCGTCCTCCGCGTACTTTTGTCCCGGATGTCCCAGTACAAAAGTCCTCTGTTTCGGCCGAACCGGCCAGTTCGCGTCCTCCGTGCACTTTTGTCCCAACTATCTCGGACTGCCTGGGACAAATTTCTCCGAACCGCCTGAAATGGACTGACTTGCGCCAAACCGGCCGATCCGCATCTTTTGCGTACCTTGTCCCAACTGTCCCAACTGCGAAAACAACACTTAGTCGATTTTTTCCACTTTTCAGCCGGTTCGCCTTTTCACGTCCCGCACGTCCCGGATGCCCCTTTGCTCTGCAGACTGCCTGGCGGCCTTTCGGCCGATTCACGCCCAGATGTCCCTCATGTCCCGACTGTTGCGAGGACTAGGACTTAGCCATCTTTCATGATTTTTCCTTGCCCAAGCTTGTTTTCTGCAACTTTTTCACATTTTTAAAACTTGCTGGGTTTTTCTCTTGGACAGGAGAGTTAGAAAGAAGTCGAGGGGACCCCAGAAACACGATTTTTTGCCTTGAATCAATATAATTGCTTGGGACTAAAGAATTTGATGCATGTTATCAAAATTACCTTGATGGGTGAATTTTGGATAACAGAAAGTATAAGGTGACACTAAGCATTAGAACATTGATCTCTTCCAACGTGATGGGAGATTATGAATTACCACACTCAAATAACATTGTATTATCCAATTTTAATAATATCAAATATTTAACTATTGTACAAATTCACATTCATAACTATAGTGGTCATCATGAGGCTATGGGTTGTACTTCACCAAAACATTCTCATTTAGGATGATGATAAGCTTGATGGAATAAAATTTAGGATCAACAACTTTGATCTTTATTATTTCATTATCTTATAATTCCATCTTTTTTGTAACCTCACTTGCACAAGAAGAATGTTGATTATATCCCTATTACCCTTATTCACAGTAATCATCCTGGTATATATCATTGCATTAAAACTAATACTATTATTGATTCTTACATTGTCGATGTTACTAATCTCGATTATGAAGATGTTTAATTTCCATATGACCATTTATTAGTATGTTATGCCCAGGATAAGATTGCAAAAATATTTCACTATCAATAATATCTATGCCTTAACTTTAGTAATAGTATTGATATTATAAATGTTTCCATGCAATATACACATACAACCTTTGATCTAGAGGTCCTCACATGAACCTCTAAATCGATTGACCTCATGATTCATTCTCACCATCAAATCCTACATGACATAATTTATATAATTTAAAATACATTATTTTATCTCTCCTTATTTGGTTTCTAAAACCATTGCTTGTTATCTTGGATGCTTCAGTAATTCTTATTTGTCTCCTAGTTAATTTCATATTATATAAGTTGAAATGGTGGTATGTCTTAAGTCACGTATCTATATTCATTTAATACTTTAAAAAATGATGTGCGTACATGACTATAACATCAAGTTAAATATAACGAAAAATCCAGTCGTTTATTTTGTTTCTTTGTTAAGAGCTTATTTTTTTCCACATTTTAAACGGATGCATGGTATTCAGTACCCAATCTCTGTAATTTGAAGGTTGGTGAATACATACCCACTAAATTCTTACGTAATTTGAAGGTTGGTGAATACATACCCACTGACCGTCTCCGGCTATTAACCATTCCATAGCATTCATCAGGCCATTTGGAACTCCATAGTTTATTTTTTTCCACATTTTGAACGGGTGCATGGTATTCAGTACCCAGTCTCTGTAATTTGAAGGTTGGTGAATACATACCCACTGAATTCTTACGTAATTTGAAGGTTGGTGAATACATACCCATTGACTGTCTCTAGCCGTTAATGTCTTAAAGAAATACGAGAAGAAAAGCTAGTGGAATTTGGGATAATTATAGATGCAAAAGACATTGTTGATTGGTGTGTCAAGAATATGGGCCATGAATCTCAAGAGAGATGAACGGCTCATAGATATTTTTGGTTGATAGAGCAAAAACATTTGGAAAACTTTGAAGATTGTATGCCAGTTGCAGGATCAAGTGATATGCACTCATTCCGTAGTTCAGATGCAAATGCTTGGACTATTTATACTAGGTGCATGACATGTTTTTGTATATCATTTATTGATTTTGAGTGGAATGAATGTGAGTCACAACATTGGGTGGATGAATGGACTTGTAGATCTCTAATTCCACTCAACACACATCAAGTTCCATGAGAATTACAACTTGCAGGGTCTTTAGATCAAATGAAAACATCACCTGACTTTGACCAAGTCTCTGATTTAGTGCAACAAGGTACATACATATATGTACATGCCATGTTTTAGATTTATAAATTATTAAATGGTCAACTCTTAATGTATTTATAAATTGACCAAACAGTTTTACTTTGTGATACATAGGGCACATTTTTGTAGTTATTGCGACGAAATTTAACAAAGAGGGAACATACTACTTCTCATCCCGTTGTGTAGAGGGAAATTTTTTTTGACTTCCACAGTCATTGATGGTGAAGAACTTGAGTATCCCACTGGATCAGTGGTAGTCACTGGAACTTGGCTTCGACAATATCCTATCAAAAAATAAAACATTTGGTTTTTTGAAGACTATGAAGTACATCGAAAGATACTTCACTATTCACATTTGGTCCTTGCAACAAATATTAAATTGATCAAATATCAAGGTCGGCCATCAAACCAAAATATGTGGAAGGTTTGTGAATCAGACCATGAAGCAATTCTTGCTACTGTCAAGAATAGAGTTGATCTTTGCGGTTCATTGGATTGAATTCACAAAGGTATGTTCTTCATGAATTTAATTTGAATATTTACTTAAATGATTTTGTTTAAATTTTATATGATTTAAAATTCTATTTAATTACTCACTAACATGTTTATGTAGGTTAGTGGTGCCAAAAAAGCTTCCACCTTCACGTGGTTGGCATTGTTGGTAGAGAATTTATTATTCTCAAAGCCAAGTGAAGATAAGAGAAATTAAATATTAGAAGGGAACAGAAAAAAATAAATTCTCATTTCACCATCTATATTGTAAAAATATCTTATTAAAATTCTCATTTCACCACCTATATTGTATGAACCACCTATATTATTCAGGTGATTGGCAATGGACAATCTTACACTGATTCTGTCTGAATGGAGACAGAGAAAACCATGAGAGGATTTAGTAGAGGGCCTCGACATGGAGGTATTGGATCTGACGAGATGTCTCTAGGTTCCATGGAGTCCGAGAAATAACTCGTCAAAGATATGGCGTGTTTAGTCCTTAGGGCTCTTAAGTGACTATGCCCAGACGGGGTAGCCCGAAAGCATGAGGAGTGTAAGGAACCAAAAAAATGCTCCACTAGTGTTCACCTAGCTACCCCGACATGTTGGCATGGTTGGTTCGGTCCCACAAGATTTCGTTTGAAAACTACAGCCTCTGGCAGCCCTACACTGACTCAAACTACACTATTTCATGTGTTTACAACTAATAGCACGTCAAGAGAACCGGATAGAAATAGAGAAAACTACATGAGGATTTTGTAGAGGGCCCTGACGTGGAGGTCTTGGATCTAATGAGAATTCTCTACCTGCTACGGAGTCTAAGAAATCAACCGTCAAAGATATGGCATGTTTGGGCCTCAAGGCTCTTAAGCATAGGGACAAAAACGAATGCTCCAATAGCATTCACCTGGCCACCCTGATGTTTTGGTGTAGTTGTTTTGGTCCCATGAGCTTCCGTTTACAAACTACAGCGTCTGGCAGCCCTACACTGAATTAGACTGCACTATTTCACGCATTTGCAAACAATAGTAAAACAAGAAAACTGGATGGAGATGGAGAAACCCATGAGAGGATTTTGTAGATAGCCCCAATGTGGAGGTCTCAGGTCTGACAAGACGTCTCTAGGTGCCACAGAGTCTGAGAAATCACGCGTCAAAGATATGGCGTGTTTGGGCCTCAGGACTCTTAAGGGACTATGCCCAGACGAGATAGCCCGAAAGCATGGGGAGCATAGGGAACCAAAAATAATCCTCCATTTGCGTTCACCAAGCCACTCGTTGTGTTGGCATAGTTGGTTCAATCCCACGAGCTTCCATTTTCAAACTACAGCCTCTGGCAGCCCTACACTTACTCAAACTGCACTATTTTGTGCATTTACACAATGAGAGAACTAAATGGAGCTAGATAAAACCATGAGATGATTTTGTATAGGGCCCTAATGTGGAGGTCTCATATCTAATGAGACATCTCTAGGTTTCACGGAGTCTGAGAAATCACCCGTCGAAGATATGGCATGGTTGGTCCTCAGGGCTCTTAAGCGACTACGACCCGATGGGGTAGTTTGAAAGAACGTGGAGCACAGGGAACCAAAATAAAGCCTCCAATAGTGTTCATCTGGCCACCCCGATGTGTTAGTGTAGTTGGCTTGGACCCACTAGTTTCCGTTTGTAAACTATAGTGTCTGGAAGCCCTACACTGACTCAGACTGCACTATTTCGAGCATTTGCAAACAATAGCATAGCAAGAGAACCGGATAGAGACAGAGAAAACCGTGAGGGTATTTCATATAGGGCCCTAACATGGAGGTCTCAGATCTAACGAGACATCTCTAAGTGCTACGGAGTTTGAGAAATCACCCGTCGAAGATATGACGTGATTGGGCCTCAGGGCTCTTAAGAGACTACACCTGAATGAGGTATCCTGAAAGAACAGGGAGTGTAGGGAACCAAAAAAAAACTTCCAATAGCATTCATCAGTCCATTTGGATGTGTATTCCCATACGGTTCGGTCCCACAAGCTACCGTTTTCAAAATACAACATCTAGAAGCCTTACATTGACTTAGATTACACTATTTTGTGCATTTGAAAACAATAGGAAAACGAGAGAACCAAATGGAGATGGAAAAGACCGTGAGAGAATTTTTTAGAGTGCCCCGATATGGAGGTTTTAGATCTGATGAGACATCTCTAGGTGCCACGGGTTCCGAGAAATCTTCCGTTGAAGATATGGCGTGATTGGGCCTCAAGGCTCTTAAGCGACTACGTCTGGATGGGGTAGTCTAAAAGAACGGGGAGCATAGGGAACCAAAAAGAAGCCTCCAATAGCCTTCACTCGGCCACCCCAATGTGTTGGCATCATTGGTTTGGTCCCACGAGCTTTCATTTACAAAGTACAGTGTCTGACAACCCTACACTGACTCAAACTGCACTATTTCTTGTGTTTACAAACAATAGCACAGCGAGAGAACCGGATGGAGACAAATAAAACCACGAGAGGCTTTCATAGAGGGCCCTGACATGGAGGTCTTGGATCTAACGATACATCTCTAGGTGCCACAAAGTCTGATAAATCACCCGTCGAAGATATCGCATGATTTGGCCTCAGGGCTCTTAAAAGACTTCGCCTGAACGAGGTAGCCTGAAAGCACGGGGATAATAGGTAACCAAAAAGAAGCCTCCACTAGCATTTACCAAGCCATTTGGACTTGTTGGCCTAGAAGGTTTGGTCCCACAAGTGATTGTTTGCAAAATACAACATCTAGCAACCTTACACTGACTTAGACTACACTATTTCACGCGTTTGTAAACAATAGGACAGCAAGAGAACCGAATGGAGATGGAAAAAACCTTGAGAGGATTTTGTATAGTGCCCTGACATGGAGGTTTGGGATCTAACGAGATGTCTCTAGGTTCCACGGAGTCTGATAAATCACCCGTTGAAGATATGGCGTGATAGGGCCTCAAGGCTCTTAAGCGACTATGCCTGAAAGGGGTAGCCCGAAAGCACGGGGAGTGTAGGGAACCAAAATGAAGCCTCCACTAGTGTTCACCTATCCACCCCAACATTTTTACGTAGTTGGTTTGGTCCCACAACCTTCCGTTTGTAAACTATAGCCTCTGACAGCCCTACACTGACTCAAACCGCACTATTTCATGTGTTTGCAAACAATAACACAGTGAGAGAACCGGATGGAGAAGGAGAAAACTACGATAGGATTTTGTAGAGGGCCCCGACATGGAGGTCTCAGATCTAACGTGACATCTCTAGGTGCCATGGAGTTTGAGAAATCACCCGTCAAAGATATAGCGTGTTTTGGCCTTAGGGCTTAAGGGACTACATTCGGACAAGGTAGCCCAAAAGCATGAGTAGCGTAGGGAACCAAAAAAAAAGACTCCACTATGAGTCACCAAGCAATCCAGACGTGTTGGCCGAGACGGTTTGGTCCCATGAGCTACCATTTGTAAAATATAGCATATGGCAGCCTTACACTAACTTGGACTGCACTATTTCATGCATTTGCAAACAATAGGATAATGAGAGAACCAGATGGATATAGATAAAACCGCGAGAGGATTTCGTAGGGCCCTGATAATTTTTCCATTCTAGTACTGAAGAGCTTCTAACTTTCATTGAACAACTACAAAAATCTAACCTAAAAATAGTCAGAGTAATAGACTAAATCAACATTCTATTTCTTACATATAAAATGAATTTCTTGCTTCAATAAAGAAACTACGGGTGAATGCACAATCAAAAAATAAATTACAATTCTAAATGATTTTCAGGCTCAATTATCAATACTTCATTACAATTTTTCTTTCGAGTATACTGCTTTTGGAACCACTTGGTTTGATTTGTGAAGTTGAATCAGCTGGGATTAATAAAAATAATCAACTTGGCATGTTGTCCTTAAGATTATCCATGATTCTATCGACAACATCACATAGATATTCCATTCTAGGTAAGTTGTGATCCTTCCACGCTTCCCATTTTTCCTTTTTCTTCTGCTCATATCTTCTCTTTAAGTTCTTCCAGATGTTTTTGGGTAATCAAATTGAGTCTTTATGACTTTTAGGAGGCATTTCTTCTTGAATCATAGTGACGTCTTTGTCTAATTTTTTTTATTCACGATGTTCATTGTCATCTAAAGGGTAAGAATGAAAATTTATATGGCCTTAAGCTCTTTTTGGGCACAAACAACCTTTTGTAATGTCCAAAAAAATTCAGGCTCTTCATTCTCTTTTTAATTGAAGATATTCATTCTTTCAAAATGAACAGTTGGAACATTGGTGGTCTCCCTAACAAAACTAAGTTCATAGTCTACATAGTTGCATCCTATGGAAAAATCATTGAACATTGGTGGTTTCCTCCACCCATGCTTTCAGGCTACCTCGTCTGGGTGTAGTCCCTTAAGAGCCCTGAGGCCAAAACAAGCTATATCTTCGACGGGTGATTTCTTAGACTCCATGGAACCTAGAGATGTCTCATTAGATCTGAGACCTCCACGTTGAGGCCCTATACAAAATTATCTCGCGGTTTTCTCCATCTCTATTCGGTTTTCTCATTGTCCTATTGTTTGTAAACACTCGAAATAGTGTAGTCTGAGTCAGTGTAGGGCTGTCAGATGCTGTAGTTTTCAAACAAAAGCTCGTGGGACCAAACCAACTATGCCAACATGTCGAGGTGGCCAAGTGAATGCTAGTGTAGGCTTTGTTTTTGTTCCCTACACTCCCTGTGCTTTCAGGCTACCCTGTTTGGGCGTAGTCGCTTAAGAGCCATAATGCCTAATCATGCCATATCTTCGACGAATGATTTCTCAGACTCCATGGCACCTAGAGATGTCTTGTTAGATCCAAAACCTCCATGTCGGGGCACTCTATGAAATCCTCTCATGGTTTTTTCCATCTCCTTTCGGTTCTCTCGATGTCCTATTGTTTGCAAATGCACGAAATAGTGTAGTCTAAGTCAGTGTAAGGCTGCTAGATGATGTATTTTGCAAACGGTATTTTGTTGGACCAAACCGTCTGGGATAACATGTCCAAATGTCCTAGGAAACGCTAGTGGAGGATTTTTTTGGTTCCCTACACTCCCCATGCTTTCGGGATACCTCATTCGAGCGTAGTCTCTTAAGAGCCTTAAGACCAAAACACCTTATATATTTGTTATGTGATTTCTCAGACTCCGTGGAACCTAGATATGTCTCGTCAAATTTGAAACCTTCATGTTGAAGTCCTCTTTGAAATCCTCTTGTGGTTTTCTCTATCTCCATCTAGTTCTTTCGTTTTCCTATTGTTTTTAAACGCACGAAATAGTGTAGTCTGAGTCAGTGTAAGGCTGCTAGATGTTGTATTTTGAAAATGGTAGCTTGTGGCATCGAACCGTATGGGCCAACACATCCATATGGCCTGGTGAACACTAGTGGATTCTTTTTTTGGTTACCTATGTTGCTAGTGCTTTTAGGCTACCTCGTTCGGGCGTAGTCCCTTAACAGCCCTGAGGCCAAAACACACCATATCTTCGATAAGTTATTTCTCAAACTCCATGGCACCTAGAGATGTCTCGTCAGATCTGAAACCTCTATGTCAGGGCCATCTACAAAATTTTCTCATGGTGTTCTCCATCTTCATTCGGTTCTCTCATTTTCCTATTGTTTGCAAATGCTTGAAATAGTGTAGTCTGAGTTAGTGTAGGGCTGCCAGAGGTTGTAGTTTGCAAACGAAAGCTCATAGTACCAAACCAACTACACCAACACATCAGGGTGGCCTGGTGAACACTAGTGGAGGCTTAGTTTTGGTTCCCTATGCTCCTTGTGCTTTCAGGCTACTTTGTCCAGGCATAGTCCCTCAAGAGCGTTGACGCCCAAACACGCCATATCTTTGACGGGTGATTTCTAGGAATCTTTGGCACCTACAGATGTCTTGTCAGATCTAATACCTCCATGTTGGGGGCCTTTAAAAAATTCTCTCACAGTTTTCTCCATCTCCATCCAATTGTCTCACTGTGCTAATGTTTGTAAACACACGAAATAGTACAGTCTGAGTCAGTGTAGGGATACCAGAGGGTGTAGTTTGCAAACGGAATCTCATGGGACCAAACCAACTACACCAACACATCAAGGTGGCTGGGTGAACATTAGTGGAGGCTTCATTTTGGTTCCCTACACTCCCTATGCTTTCGGGCTACCCCGTCCGGGCGTAGTCGCTTAAGAGCCCTGAGGCCAAAACACGCCATATCTTCAATGGGTGATTTCTCAGACTCCGTGGCACCTAGAGACATCTCATCAGATTCAAGACCTCCATGATAGGGCCCTATACAAAAGAATCTCGTGGTTTTCTCCATCTCCATCCGGTTCTCTTGATGTGCTATTGTTTGCAAACACATGAAATAGTGTTGTCTAAGTCAATGTAGGGCTGTCAGACGTTGTAGTCTGTAAATGGAATCTCATGGGACCAAATCAACTATGACAACATGTCAGGGTGGCCTGGTGAATGCTATTGGAGGCTTTGTTTTGGTTCCCTATGCTCCCCGTGCTTTCGGGCTACCTCATCCGGGCGTAGTCACTTAAGAGCCCTGAGACCCAAACACACCATATCTTTGACGGGTGATTTCTTAGACTCCGTGGCACCTAGAGACGTCTCGTTAGATCCAAGACCTCCACTTTGGGGTCCTCTACAAAATCCTTTCACGGTTTTCTCCGTCTCCATCTGGTTCTCTCGCTTTGCATTTGTTTGCAAATGCATGAAATAGTGAAGTATGAGTCAGTGTAGGGCTACCCCGTCCAGGCGTAGTTGGTTAAGATCCATGAATGAATAGATTGGATTAAGAATGAATTTGATAGGGGTATGTCTAATAACACACAGGAGTTATTAATCACCTAGTAAATCTTTCTTGTTTAGTTCTGGATGGGAGTCAGCTGGCGTATGACTTAGTGACCTTCCTTTCATTGATAATTTATGTTATGATAAACCCATGGATGCTTTAAAAAGTGTGTTAAAAAGGATAGGGGTAGTCATCAAGCCTAGTGAAGGATGTGATGTGATTTCCAAATAGCTTGAAATGCCTACAGATTTAAAGGTAGTAACACAAATTGGATAGGATTAGACAATTAAGAATCATTGAGTGTTTGGATCAAAATGTCATTAAATCTGGAGACATTCTCAAGCATTGGAGTAATGTATATGGTGAGACGTTCTCAAAATATCAACAGATGAAAGGCATCAAATTGTGACGACTGTCGGGTTTTTAATAGGAGAGAAGACTAGGAAGCATAGAAGAATGCAGTAGGTGCATGATAAGATAGGAACCAGTATAAAGAGACCATGAGCAAGAAGAAGCGCAAGTAAGGTAAATAAATATATACACATTGATAAATTCAATGAATAATTGCTCAGATTAGGTAACTCTTTATATACATACATTATATAAATATTGATTTCTAAAGTTTGATGTATATTATACATTGAAAATGCTAGTACATGTACATCACCAATAAATGAAAAAATAATCCACAATGTCTTAAATATTATCAAGCGCACATCATATTAGATTCATGCGAAAATAATCTCAGCAATGTAAGGTCTAGTACAAAAATATCAAGTTCCAAATAGTATTTGAAGGTGCATAATAAATACAAAAACGCCCAAATAGGTCATATACCATCAAGTTCAAATGCCATATAGGTGTGCATACAATGCTATGCACATAGGCATACAAAAACAATGTCATGTATGACATATATATTTCTTACTCATCAAAATCTATGAGATGAGCCTCCCTTAGACGAAGATGGAGATCCATGAGATGAATTTGGATCGTCCGAGCCCATGCTTCGAGTCCTCTTCTGCTGAATACTCGCCTGTAAATGAGCCTATAAATGCAAACAACATTTTTTTGTCAAAACTTAATTTATATATGTTTTCAACATGTATTTAATACCATGATAGAATGAAAGTATTTACATAAATACACAAACTTACCGCAAGTTGTCGATCACACCGAATTTACATCTCATGCTCAGATGATTCATCAGGAGCTCCAAGCAGTATGAATGGGGGTACGAAGATGACGAGATGGAGGATTTCGTGCCCTCGAAGTTAAAATGGCGGCGGTTGAAGTTCCCTACATACACATAAGATCAGAAAATCTAACATTAGAATTAGTGAAAATAGAGCTAAGTACATGTATCTACATAATGACAGTATTTTAACTAATTTTATCAATATAGAACTATTGTTTTTACCCCACCACACCTATGAATCAAATGAACATGGCTGTTACTTATCGCAGGTAACTACTTCATACACACAATGAAGGACATTATTAACATAATTTAATAATTTTACAATGAAAGACATTACTAACATGTAATTTAACATAGTATGAATTACACGAGAAATTTAACAAAATTTACGCTTTGTTTGAATACCTCAGTCAATTGTTGCGCAGATGAAATCATAGCGGCAACACCTTTATCTACTTGTCACAGAGATGGTAGGGTGTCTAGTGAAGTCAGCATCTTTATCAAACATGTATATCATGTGAGTTAGATGGACATACAAGAACATACATATATTTTACTTCAAAACTAATATATATATATATATATACATGCAAATATATATATATATATATATATATATATATATAGACACACACACACATGTATGTGAAAATTTTACATAATTAGCATTCTAAATTACCTCTGTGAATGTATGTGTATACATGGTGCTCACCACCTATGGTCGGGATGAAGATGCACCTCCTGCGTGCTGTAATATCAATGCATGTACATGTACAAATACAATTATTTCAAAAATTTAACATATATAAGTAAATAAGGTACTCTAAACTTTTTGTAACACACATAACAAATTTACCTGCAAAGGTGACACCGATGAATGTAATCCAAATGTATCAATCAAAAGGACATCTGACATAGTGACATTATCGTGTTGACCCCTAGCACCAGGTGCACCAAAATTAGTACGCATGAAAGTATCGTCCTCTTTGGGCCCCAAACATATGCTACCACATGACGAGCAAAAATGTTGATTCATACTAGTACTCCTTGAGGGAATACTTTGTGTACCTCTGTGAGCATCTTGCTTAGAAATCTCCCTCATATGTTGAACAAGGGTGGCATATAGCCCCTGAAGCGTGTGGAGTGTATCAATCTCTATTGTCTCCTTCACTACTTGAGGGACAATCTCAGGGTGTGGAGGCTTCTGTGTGGGGAATCTACCCTACTGAATAGGTGCATGTTGTGCACTTGGTCGATCCTGTGCAGATCCTTTTCCTCGGTCCCAGAAATCTCGGAAATCAAAATAATTTGGGATCTCGTTAAGGATAAACTCACAATAGAGTTTCCTTAGAAAGTATATTGGCACCTCGTTGTTATTACAAGGTGGAAAATCAAACACCATTCACCATCGGTCCCAAAACTTATTTTTAATCAAATTATTATTGCACCAATGGATGGGAAATCAATTACATGTCAACGGAACAGGAAAATTAGTGTGGGGCTCCGTGAATAAGGCGTATATGAGTTATTTTGAAATTTCTTTTTTCTTTACATCCACATATGACATTTTTTTGCAATAATAGACCCTACAAGCCTCTCTGTAAGTTGTCCAATGGTCAATTTGCCCCGTTGCCACGTTAATTTGAACAAGTAATGCCTCTAATGTGTTTGTAAGAGAGGCACGGTGGGGGTTTGTAGATTGTGCATCCCTCATTGTTTTGATTAAATCCTCAATTTCAATTTTGTTTTCAACTATTTGGGCTGCTAAATCTTCTTGAATACCCAAGGGATGTTGAGCAATTGTAGGAGTGTTGGGAGCGATGTCAGGAATAATAGGCTTTCGTTGTGGTTGATTCCCTTGACCTCTAACTGTAACAATAAAAAATATGTATTCAATTCAAATTTTAATCTATAATTATCATAATTCAATGCAATTTTGAGAAAATAATTGTGCTTACCTCTTCTCCGTGGTGCCATCGTCGATTCAGATATTCCTGGTGATCTAGAAACGATCCTTTGAGGTTGAGATCCATCTTCAAATGAAAAAATGTGAGGGCACGAACAGGATCTGAAACTCACATTTGAGGGAGGTAAAATGATAGAGGCTCGGTCCTCTTTTTTTGTTTATAGTAGGTATAACACATATGCGTTATGCTTTGGTGATTCCCAAGCCAAACAAATTAAAACTCGAGCGCATTTTAACAAAACGCGAGCGCGTTTTAACATAACACGTATGTGATGTACTTTTATTCGGATTCTTGTCCGCTTTTTGGCCCCCCAACTTCGTGCACTTACCCTTATACATTTCTTATTTGTATGCAAACTAATCAATGCGGGAAGTTTTCTTTATTGGGAAACATTATCGATGAGGGATGCTTTCCTAGGATGCGATTTGATATTTTGACATTTTTGATGGATGATTGATTAGGGAAGCCGTTTTATGTTGATATGGGTAGCCATCCTTCAAGGGATTGGTCTACATTTGTTGAATTTTTCATTTATTTTTCATAGCCATCCTTCAAGTGATCAGTTAATGATTTTGAAGGAAGCTATCCTTTGAGGGATCATTCTACTTCTCTTTTTTTTGACATTATTATGTTGATATATTTCCTATGATGGATCAATCTATTTCTGATAAGATGCATCCACATATATTTTAGACTTTATTTTATAATGAGGGAAGTCCTAGTACACCATTTGAAGGGAGGGAAAAGATGTGTGCACAGACTACACATGTGTTCCCTCTGACATGTCTTCGGTTGCTATACAAGTTGGAAAAATGTAATAATTGCAGAGCTCATGTTAAGGAGGAACTTTTCCATGTGAAAGATGCAATGAATGGAGCCGTGGTGCTCATCTTTAAGGTTTTAGGGATAGTGATTTATAACCTCATGATTTCAAGATGTTACAATTATGAAATGAGGGATTGGTGAGCAGAATAATATCTTTGATGTGAATATTGTCATGGCGATTGATTTCTTAATAGAAGAAAGGCCACTTGTGTAAGGAATTCAAAGATAACTTTTTAGGTGTACCATAGAGGGAGGCTAAGCGGCAATATCCTAACCCATTCTTGTGAGTGATGACATATGGACTGATGCAGTTATGGGAAAACATTCCACGTTTACTCCTTTCTAAAGTAGTGACAAATTTATTTTCTTTGGCAAAAAGATCACCTATATTAAAGTAACATTATTTGATATGGTTTTTATATGCACACTTGATGCACTCTTCATACACATGATTATGCTCGAGATTTGTTAGATTTAATTCATCTAGCAATTCTAATTATGCTAGAAATTCTTGATGATAGTCCTAATCAAGGATAAAATAGTTAAGGGATACACAGTGTGATGGGATTTAAACATCAAGGGTTAAAACCACCTTATATGCATAGAATAGGGAAAAGGGTGTAGCCCCTGTAGGATTATAGACGCTAGTACAATAATACTAGAGAGAAAATGAGATCTAAAGGTGTCAATTCCTTGTTGCTTGATTGATAGTTTTCATGATAATTTTATTTATTGTTTTATTAAAATCCTTGGCTTTTGTACTTGCTTGTTGATAATAAAGTGATGAGAATCTTAGTGCAATGTTGAATGTCACATAATTTCTTAACTTCTTTATTTTTTATGGATTTTAGGCCATATTCCTCGTGCACCTAAGGGTATGGCCTAATACCCTCCATCATACAATTTTATAACATAATCTTGTTCTTACTAATATAATCAACCCCCCTCATCTCCCCCTTACGTATATCTATAATGAAGTCCTCACATGAACCTCTAAATTGATTGACCTCATGATTCATTCTCACTATCAAATCTTACACGACATAATTTATATAATTAAAAATACATTAATTTATCTCTCCTTATTTGGTTTCTAAAACCATTTCTTATTTGGATACTTCAGTAATTCTTATTTGTCTCCCACTTAATTTCATATTATATAAGTTGGAATGGTGGTATGTCTTATGTCACGTATCTATATTCATTTAATACTTTAAAAACTGACGTGCGTACATGACCGAAGATTATATTATGGGTCGAGTCAGGACATTTAAAAGTCAGAGCTGACAAAGTCAAAAATTTAATGAAATGTTTACTTCGGTCTTATAAAGACTATTTTTAATTAGTGTGATATTATTTAACTTTAAAAAATGATTTGTATTTAAAAATTAGTAATCATGTGTGAAGGAAATGTAAAAATTAGCAAATTATTCATGAAATTGATTTGGGAAATGTAAAAATTACTTATTTTATGTAAATTGTGCAATGGAAATGTACAAAAATAGCAATCCCCTGTGCAATGTGTAAGGGAAATGTAGAAAGAGAAGTAATAGAGAAGTTCAATTTGAGGAAGTGAAATATTGGAGCATTTACCTGATACGCACTAGGCAATTTATCAAGACTCACATTTGGAAGTGCCTATTAGCATAATCAATGTTAAAAGCATTGACAAAGCAGATTTTTTTTTTGTGTATTGGTTCTTCTTCAATCCCTAGTTTATTGAAGGTTATGAAAATTGAACATTTTAGTCCTAAGATTATAATTCAATTGTTTGGTGGGAAGATTGTAATTTGGTTGATTGGTTTAAAGATTATAATCTGTTGATGGGCCAACAAATTTGAATACATAGATATCGGTTAAGGAGCGTTAAGATAATTTCCCTCACTTAGAATTCATCACTGGGATAAGGTTTGATAAAATGTTTTTGATATCAAGATGGAGAGAATATGGGACAATGAAATAAATTTTGAGTAACATCAGTCAACCTACTAACAAATAGTATGTAGCTTAAGAAAAATGTTTTATTACATATGTTTTTATCAATATGGAGGGGTTACACAATCAACGTTGTAACCTTTTTGTCAGTTCTATAATACCAACTTGCAAAATAAAAGAAATGGAATTTTTTGAGAAAATGAAAAAAAAAGTGGGTTTTGGTATTTTTTAATGAACTTAGTGTTTTTGATTGGATGACATTTAATTTGCTAGATAATATGAAGACATGAATGAAAATTTGGAAAGAAAATGTGGGCATTAAATACCTACGTGTCCCACACTTGTGCTACTGCTCAAAATTTTCCAACCCAAATATTATTTTCTATATGTGCTCCACTTTATAGTCTTGATCTCGCTCAATTATTCACATAAGTGTAATTTTTTTCTTAAAATACTATGGAGTTAAAAAAGAATAGGAGATATAGGGAAACATTTCCATAGTTTATATGGGTCAGTCATTTCCAATACGGGTACAAAACCATGAAAATGATAATATACTAAATTTGATAGACTGGTCTAGTTTTATTTTTTTTATATTTTCGAGAGGTGGACATTTTTGAAAGATATTTTGACATATGTCTTGAAGGTTTGATTAAAAGAAAATTTGTATGAAGGAGACAACAAGGAGATAATCTATTGAGGGCAGTGTGCAGGTATGATGAAATAAATTTTGAGTACTATCCAAATTTTTCTCTCTAAATTTCCATAATTTATATTCAATTTATTATATTTGAGTGTCTTAGTTATTTAATCTTAATTATGTCAAGTTTCTAATTGTTTTAGGACTTTATGTAAAAAACAATTAGAATACTTGTATGGTTTAACATGCTTAAATAAGGGGTTGCTGATTGTACCTCCAAGGAGTAAATAAAAGTAGTTCAAGCTGTGTATGCTAGTCTCACAATCTAGGTTTGGAAATTTAATTTCCTTATACATTAATGTAGCTAGATTGACACTAGTTGTCATCATTTAATGAATTTTTTGAATAATATAATGAAATTATTTAAGGTCATGAGATTGATATATCTCAAGAATTTATTTCAATAGACTTAAATAAGTTACTTTTACTATCTATAAATAATAACTTGTGAATATTTCTTTTAAAAATAATGGTTTGTGAAGATGAGATAAATAAAAGTAGACAAGTATTAAGGAAGAAAGATCCTTTATGAAAAAATAGAGTTTGATCTTAAATTAAATACAAATAGGATCATCTAAAGTAGATGCACACAATGTAAGCCAACAATTCGACCACTAGGATTTTTATTACTTAATTAATTAATTAATTTTTTATTTTATTTTTTAAATTTTTCTGTCAATTAATCCAAATAATAGGTTTTTGTCAATTAAGGGTCTTCATTGTATCCCCACTTTCTATTGTCCCCTTTCTATTTGAATTTCTTTAAAATGATTTCATATTCTCATTGTTTAATTATTAATTATTTAATACCCAATTTTATTTTTGATTTATTTTGTTAGTATCAATTTTCAAAATTTTATTGTAGTTATTAATATAGCTTTCCAAGTTTAAATCAAAACTAGGTCTCTTTATATTTTAATTTGACAACAATTTTGAAGACACCTTCACCACCATTTCAATTGCTAAAAAGGTTTGGGAGTTATAAATGTCTAACAAGGTTTTATGCAAGCTTGGATATATTTGTGTACTTGATCTAGAATACCTTGCTAGAGACTAATTTGGGATGAACACTATGTCGATACATCGAGGTACTTCAAAAAATTGTTTCCAAAACACTTGAGACAAAAATGAGGAGACATTACTATTGGCTACAAATGCGAACATATGATGTGCACCACTTAAGTATTGTTCATTGTTGCATCGTACATCCCATGAATAGGAAGCCATGTTTGTACACACCTCTCACAATTCCATCCAGGGCACTATAATTCATCAACATGGAAATCATGACTAGGATGTCGGCCACGAGGAAGTACCAATATGACAAATTTAGTAGATACATTCTTAAAGATGACTATCATTATTTCCTCCAAGAAGGAAATTGGAGTGGTTGGCATCATTCATACTTTCTTCAACCGTGTATGGGTTCTCTTTAGACTCCCAAAATCCATTTTATTTTATCAATAAATGTTCTTTGTTAGTCATTTTCGGGAAACATTGTAGGAATTTATGGGTATATAGTTAGTAGAATAGACAAAAGTTTAACCTCAAATATATGTAAAAATAACGTTTTTAATTTTACAGAACTATTTATCTTGTTCATATGCATAAAATTATGCATGTTTGCACTTAGAATGATGAAATTATTTATATCCAACATACCTATAGGAGATCTCTTCACATTTCTATAG
Organism: Taxus chinensis; assembly: GCA_019776745.2. NCBI lineage: Eukaryota > Viridiplantae > Streptophyta > Pinopsida > Cupressales > Taxaceae > Taxus > Taxus chinensis. The sequence continues at coordinate 188,223,606 of CM034146.1, forward strand.
GACATAGTACATTGCATACATGTATTAGGTGGTAACCTCTATAAATCTCCTATCATGCACTAGCTAGCACTAAGTTATGTGCACATGAACAAAAGGTGGATAAAGAGTAGAAGTTACTATAACACATAATTTTCACATCAAAATGTTTACCATATCCTCTCATCTTTATAAATCTCCCTTCATGGCTTTTATGTTTGAATTTCTTAATTTTTGGTATCATAACTTAAAATATTTTGATGACTTTTGATATAGTGCAATGTAGAATGTGATGTTCTATCTAATGATTTATATATGATTGGGTCAAGTGTAATTTATATATCATGTTTTATATGATCATAAATAAAAGAGTGATAACATTAAAATGAATGTAGTGGATAAATGATGAAATCTCATGAATTTTATATTTATTGTGAAATTATATACATACATATATATATACACATACATATATATACATATACATACATACACATACATATATACACATACATATATATACATATATATATATATACATATATATATATACATATATATATATATATATATATATATATACATATATATAAAATGTTTCTTGGCCTATATAAAACATATATAAAAATATTTTTGAATCAAGATAACTAATTTCAATATAATTGCAAAATAATACAATATAGCCAATCCTAACATTGATAATATTAATTATCAATTTGATCCTTCGAAAAACCTTGCAATTTCTATTGTATTTATTCAAAAATAACAATAGGCATTAAATAAATAAAAAAGAAAATAATTAAAGAATTCTTAATAAAAAAAATATGGACTTATTATAAGTTTTGAAATATTATTTTAAAATTAATATAACTTTTTTCTATATTTCCATAGTTTAAAAATCCTACCATTATGGGCCCTAATGTCTTTGATTTTTATATCTCTTTTTGTTAAATTTCATGACAATAGGCCCTGTTGTGAACTTGAGAAATTTGTATAAGTCTGTAGACACCTAAAACATGCTTACACTTAGCATTTCATCCAATCTAGTCAATTAACGACACTTCATTAATCAACCCTTCTTCTCTCCATTCTCGGATACAATTATATTTGAAAGTACCAAACCGGAAGTTATAAATATATTATACAACTATTATAATATTTTAAGAAGAAATAAGAAATATATTATTTTCACATGCATTCAAACAAGATAAGGCGTGCTAAAAAAGACGAATGTGGAGTTTCAATGAAAAACTTTGCTCTTATTTATTTGTAATTTGAACATCTAGGCATTGTTATGTAAGTATAATGGTTCTTTTATATAAGCGTACTTTGTTATAGAATTATTTATCATCATGATCTTTTGATTCACTAGACCCAGTCCTCTTTGTTTTAATGCATGTAATTGAGATATTCAATCCCTCTAATGTTTTTTTATTATTATGAAATAATTGAGTTTTTTATTTCATACAAATGTGTTGAAATATGAAATATAGTTTCCTATATATGTGTAGAATGATTCATCTGTCTGAGATGCGAGAATTTCAATATCTACTAACCTTTTTGGTTGCTTATTTATAATATTGAACATTATGTTACAAAAATCGACCATACATGGACCTTAGCCACTTTCCTTAAAATTGTTAGCAAAGTCCTTTTTTTGGGGGAAATTGTCTAATGTAACCAACAAGAATTATTTCCTTACCACCAAATTCCAATAAACATAACTAGGGGAAATCATCATACACATGCTCATCTACATGACCCAACAATTTCATAACTAGGAAGCTCATTTATCCATGAGAATGTTTTTATCACATTTTATTTTTTGTTGGAAAGATTAAATCATTTTTCCCTTGTGTAGTTTTATACCATTCATAAACATATAAAATCTTCCACGTATCATGGATTAGCTAATGTATAAGACTATAACATCAGTGAGTGAAATCAATATTAACGATGAAATATTGTGCCCTGTAAGGTAAAAAAAAAGTATAACTTTAGTTTGATTAAAAATGAAAATAATTTTTGTACCAATCGTCCCTTAAACCTCTATATTCAATTTTGTTCAGGCCCTAAAAGTTATCCAATCCAATATAACAAATTTAATATGCATTATTTTTAACAAGGGAGTATTTCATGTTAATCAATCAACATTAACCATCCACATTCAAAATAACACTTTAATAGATGTAAAAATTCTAAAAAGATGAGATGATTTATTCAAACATATAAGGGATAAGTAATTATACGTAAGGAGTTGTATAAAGAGGATTTGGGTATGAAGATCAAATGTACTATTTTTTCTTTGCTTCAAATTGTTTTATCTTTGAAAGTTCAACTAAAAAAATCTCATGTCATAGACCATACAACTATGCGTGAAACATGACACAGTATGGGATCATTTTTTATGGTTTTACACTTGTGCTTAGAGACTTTAATTAATGTATCTTTTGCTTAAGTTTATTGAAATTTTTTTTCTTTGTATTGTTCTCTATCTTACACAACCATAGAAAATATTGTAATCACTTGCAACTAGTAAAATTTCTAGATACATAGAATACCATTAATAAAATCATTAGATAAAAAATAGTGTGTGGGTAATGTTATATTAAAATTGGTGTTCAACAACTTCTGAAATAATTTAAATTTTCTATTACATCCCATCATGCAGGAGAAAGACTCGTGTATTTCTCCTGTTACAAGTTCAAGTAGTTTATGTAATATAATTCAACTCTATAAATGTTCTCTTATGTTAATAAAAAATAATATAAGAGGATGAATATAGACTAGAGAATGTATGCAACATTGTAATAGTGTGGTATTATGTGTTTCATTTATTATAATGAACCCTAATGTCTTCTGAAATCATTTGACAATTCACATAAGGGTTTTATTTTTATATGACATGGTTGGAGGACATTTGAGTTCTTGTAAATGTATGATGATGGACTCTTCAATCCAATAGGGTGCTTCAAATATGATAAAGTTCCTGAAATAAAATATTTGTAACATCTTTATGGAGGTTTTACAGATCCTTAAATGCTTTAGTGTTTAAATTTAAAATAGGATGTATTTTTGAGTGTCAAATGAATTATGAAGTGTATTCTACTTTTTTATATTGGTTACCATGTGTTAGATATTAACATTATGGCTTACCTAAGAAGATGAAGAAAGTCAAATAATGTTTTTCAAATTCATAGAAGAGTTGTATATGGATTTTTCCATAGTTGTATAGGTCATGCAGGACTGTATTCCATTTTGCATAGAAATATATGTTATTTTTGGATGATAGTGCCAAAAAGGATAATGTTCAACAATGATACCTTGGAATTAGTTACTAATTTACTTAGTTAATATTACTTAGTTAATAAGAGATATATTTTTTATTCGGATGAGAATGTAAACATTTTTCGTAGCATAAAATTAAATTAAAACTGGTCATTTTAATAGAATAAGTTACCAAATTTTAGTTTCTACATATCCCCCTTTATGGAATTGAAAATTGCATGCTTAAAGGAAAAACTTAAACAAGTGTGCACAAACATTTTATCTTCACTCGATAGTTTTTTCTTGATGTTTGGTGTTGGCATGGTTTATGATGATATCAAAAAAATACGGTGTAGTCAATGTACATATTTTAAGTTCAAAGATAAATCAAAATCAATTACAATTGTGACTTTATAAAATTGAACATATAGATAGTAGAGTAAAAGATAAACACAACATAGAAAGAATACACTTGTTCATTTTTTATATTGAGGAGGTCACATTATTGTTGTACTTAGGATACTTAGAGTTTTTGTTAAAGTACTTAAGTATTGGAGGTGATTGTTTCCCATGAGTGTCAAAGGTTAAGAAAAAGTAGGATATGTGGATGCGCTCATATGACTCATCATCAAACAATGGAAGTAAAGAAGTACCCCTATAATTGGGAAGAGTAAGTATCTAAGAATGTATCAACTCTTATATCTTCCCACACAAATATAAAAGAGGAAAGGAAGAAAACCTTATGAAAAAATTAGTCACTTGTTTATCTTACAACACCATAGACTATACAATTAAACATTATTCATCTATGCAGTATGCGTGCACACAGTGTGTTTTATAAATAAGCATGATTATGTAAATACAATGTAATGGAAATGGTAAGAAGTCCCATTAGTAAGCAACTTGTATCTATCATTATTTCCATGTAATGTAATGGATAAGGATTTAAGTCTTCGTGAACTATTTATGATGTTATGAATTGTGCCATTTATGTTTTAATATGTACTAGAAACATTTATGAGTCTAAATGTTATGAAGTGTAAAATAATTAGTCTTAAACAAGTATTTCATGTGTGATTACCAAATGTGTTTGATTGAATTTGTTTAAGGAAATGAAATATTTGGAATATGAGGGAAAACTAGGATAATTACATAAGATTGAGCAGCCAACTTCTTGGAGTTTAGAACATGACCAACGCTCTCTTGGTAATAGATACACCTCTTCCTAATTCGGTGATAAGAAAATCTTTCAACATAATAGAAAAAGTAGTGCAATACATTAAGGCCCAATTCAAGTAGGATAACATAGAAATTGAATAAATGATTTTAGTGTTCTAGTAAATAAAACTAGTTTTTTAATGTTATTATTATTATAATAATACCAAGAAGACACCAGTTATAGTGTACCATCTTTCCTTTTAATTATTTATGGATATGTACTTAAAAATGGATAAGTGGAGAGAAGGAATAACACTAAATAATTATTTATTGATATATACTTTACATTCCTCCTATGCATTTATTATTATGTAACATTAATAATATTAATGATGGGAACATTGATAAGGGAATTTTTTTTTTTGAAAATAATCTTTGTGAAGTTTGAAAACTAAAATTCTTATACAATTATGTTTGGAAGTAGTATAAATGGTCCCGTGTTCTTTTGTGTGCTCTCTCTTTCGCCCTTTTTTTCTCTTCTAGGTATTGTTTGTTTCCATTCTTTTGGGGTTATTTAAAATATTTTGTTATTGATATTTTATTGTAATTCAGATTCTCTTTTCTTTTTTTTACTTTTTGTCTTCACTATTATATCTTTGATTTTCACCTTTTTGTACCTCAGTAGGTTCCGAGTCATTAAATATTTATTCTTATTTGAAAAATTAAGTAATAAATGTTTAGATATAAATACATTATTGTGGTTATTGTAATTTTAGAAGACCAAATAAGAAATGAATAATATTAATAAAAATAATGAAAGTGGTGGAGAAAATGTATAGCATGCTCTTCTTTCTTTATAATATGAACATTGAGGTGGTGATTTGGATATTTACAAATTGCTAGAACAAGAAAGATATATGCAGGTCTTGGAGGAACCACAATTTTCATAATATTGTTAAATTATGTTCTTCTTTATAAAATTTGTTAATATTGATAGTTTCCTTTTACAATGTATGCCCTTGTAATTTATATAATTTTAAAGAAACTAACAGTTCCAAAGGATTTTATATGAAAATTCCATTTGTTGTTAGTAAGATGGGAACATGATTTTATTATTTGCATTCCATGTTAAATAATTTAATTTTATAAAATGGAAAAATAAAAATGGTGTAAGATGTAACTTGTTTTTAGTCTTTTCTATAAGTAATAAATCTAACTTGGTCAAGTGTACAATTCACCATGACCCAAATTCAACCCACAAATTTTGATTAAATATAAGTTTTTATTTACATAATAATAATTTGATATATAACTATTCATCACAAAGTTTTATTTAATTACCATTTCTAACACATATTGTATTGATACATGAAAGTTACATATTCAAGGACTTCAACATTTGTTTGTTACACAAGTAATCCAATGCATTTATTTCATATAAATGTGTTGAAGAATGAAACGTAGTTTCTTTAGCGGATAATGATGCATCGTTTCGATACATGAACATTTATCTACATTTAAGGTTTGGGTTCATCATTTGTCATATTGAGGAAGAGGTTATGCAAATACAATAGACATTGGCTTGAACATTCTTACTTAAACATTTTGACTAAAATGAGAGTATCAGTAAAACTACAACATAAAATTTACTTGTAATATTTTCTTTTATGCATTGGTATGTCATTTACTCAAGTACGTTGTTCAATTTGACTACCAAGAATAATTGACCTCCCACTAAATGTCATTGAAATTTTTCAAGGGAAGTCAACTTACAAATTTTGGTGTACATGAACCGATAATTTTAAAATGTATGAAATTCATTTAATCAAACATAATTTAATAATCATATGTTAATGACTCTTGGAAATATGTAAGTGTATTTACCTAAGGTTGTATCATGTTGTTCATGAATATAGAAAATCTCTATTTTTGATAAACTAATGTTACAGGATACAGTGCAAGTGCAAGAGATTAATATTAATGATTGCCTATTGTTCCATATAAGAGAATAATTGTGTTTTTTATTTGATTAGTAAATAACATACTTATAAAAAAAAATTCCCTTTAAAGATCATATTCAATGGTTTTTACAACATAAAACTTATTAGAATCAATATAAGTTATTTAGGATGTATGTTTTTATTACAAAGGATTCTTACAAATTATTTATTTAACATTACCCTTGCATATTCATGCCAACACATTAATACCTATAATAGTATTAAAATTAGATGATCATTTCTTGAAACACACAAAGGGATACAAACTTATAAGTGCATCATGGCATATCTAAGATCTTGGTTCGGGAAGTGCAAAGACATCAACAATGTGGCTGATGGATGGAAAGATATATTGCACTGCATTTGCATTCCTCATGGCAAAAAAATGGAACCTGCAACAACTCATTTCAAAAAAGAGTTTTGAGGAGCAGAGGCCTTCTCAGGAGGGTGAAGTGGAAACTAGTCAGGGAACAAGATCAAATCCACTACAGCAGCTCATTCTTCTGAATAATTCTTCTTCTTCTTCATCTTCTTTATCTCTCTTTTCTCTTCTTACCGATCACTCTCTCTCATCAATGTTAAATTTTTTCATTGAGGTTTACACTTTTTAATATAACTTTAAGTGACTTTAGAAACATAATGTAAACTTTAAGTCATATTGATTTTATTAAAGGGAGTTACATATTTTTAAGTGGAATATGAATAGTCTAAAGTGAAATTAAAGTATTTGAAAATTCATCGAGAAGATGAAGAGTTGCCTTCTCTTCTATACATTGTAAGAAGCTCCTCATTTGAGCTTCTTTTGAGAAAAATTATTATACTTCTTAGACAATGGAGCTGTTTTTTGTGAATTCATGAGAGAGATATCCTTGTGAAGAGATTCAATAAAGGAAAAAGGAATTTTAGCCTTTTTTGACTAAGGACTATAGTGGTACTTTGTGCTCATTAAACGCAATAGGATATTTTTGCTGGTATGCAGATCTGATTTCTTCTAAATTCAATTACATGTAATGAAATTTCTTGCTGGTGTATGCAAGTCTCTAATTTTCTACTTGCAACATTAGTTTCTATTTTCTAACTTTCTCACTCCCTTTCCATCTTTCCTAGAAAATTCCTCTCTTACAGATATATGCAAAAATTTTCCGCAGGGTCAGTGGAGTGCCCTTGTTGGATCCCCGGACAAAAGGCCACCTAGATAAAACTGTCTTATTACTCATGCATGTAAGTATGGAAGTGGTACCGGTTAAGTAAAGGGACTTAGACTCCCAAAATATTGGAAAGATAACCACCAATTTGTCCCTTACTAATTTTCTCACCAACAATCTTAAATATAGATGAAAGCAGAATGTATACCTTCCTATGACATGGGAAGTATTTAGATATGTAGCTGATGCAAGGGTGTAGTTCCTTTTTAAATTATTGATAGGGAGGTGACTATTATCTAATTTTTCCAAGCAAAGTGATATTTGACAAACATGACCTTGCATAGAGAAAATAGAAGGATCAACTCGGCCATGGGAGCTCACATTGTAGAGGATTTTGAGAAACTAAGAAGATATGAAGTATGAAATTCAGACTTCAAAGGTGCGTTCATTCAAAGTTAGGCTAAGGTGAAATTCGGGGACTCGATGGCAAAAATCACGAAAAAGGGAGAAAGAAGTCTAAAACCTAAATTGCGAAATTCAGATTTTGCGGTTTCATATTTTCAGAGATATGCAATGAACGGATCGATGAACATTACCTGAAATCCCAAAATCTTGAAACCTTGAAACTTGAATCCCTGAAATCCTGAAACCCCCTAAAATGCAAAGGTCCAAAACCTAAAGTCTGAATTTTAGAGTTAAGGGTTTCAGCATTTCAAAACATTTTGTCATGCCAACCAAGTCAACAATGCCTCATAAATGTGTTCAAAGCCCAAACTTGGAAGTCTAAATTTTAAACTTTGGGGGTTCAGCATTTCGCAACTCTCAAGCCAGCTCACCAGATGAATAGTAACTATGACCTCAAAAGCATAGACACTAGAAGATCCCAATCCCAAAATTCTGAAATTTCAAAATTTTGAGTGTTCGATGAAAGATAAAATCTCCTAAAATGTAGATCAACCAATCACACTTATTGTAGTATGGAACCCCCATCTTCAGATGGCCATAAATTTTGACTTAGGGCTCAAATTTGCACAAAAATCAGAAATACAGTTCCCCATTTTAAAGGATTGTCTCCAGATTTCTCACCTACCAAATGACGATGGTATGGGCTTCCTTTCTTCCTAAAAAATGAAAATTAAATAGAGGTATGGGTTTTGCAATGGAACTCATCATTGTTGCAGGTAATTTTAATGCATTTTAGGGTGGTTGAAACAAGATTTTGAATTCCTCTCTTTCCCTTCCCTCATTCTTCCTATATATTATAATGAGTGGCTAATTTTAAAAGATTGGACACCATGTACTTGCTCCTCCCTTCTTATTCTTTCCTATAAGAGAATTTTTGGACATTCCAAACCTCCCTACTGGACATTGTAATGCAAAATATGTGCCTTTGAGCTTGAGTGGGGTGTATTGTATCAATTTTGGGAGCAATATAAATAGATTTGTGGATGTTCTAAATAATCATTTGTGTTCTATTACAACTTTCTAATATTTCGTCGTCACAGTTGGTGTCATACCTGGCTTTTAATTCTTCCCATACTCACTTTGTTTGGCAGCTAACGTCGAAAAGAAAGTATTCAAGAAGTCCTTCTTGAACGAGCTTGTCAAATGCTAGATTGCCAGTATTTTGAAGCTCGTTTAGCAAAGAAAAGTAGAACCGGGAGCTCTCAGGGGCTTCTTCACAATGTTCTCTGACTGGTAAGTTGATATTTCGGCTTTCAGCTGTGGTGACTGTGTTATTGACGCTCTAAATCGAATTGTCTACACTCGACATTCAACGAAGTGTTGTATGATCTGCTTCTTGTCCTTCGTTGTCTTGGTGGAAAGGCTATTAGAGAGATGTTTCTTTGCCAGGAAAAAAAAATAATCTTGTTTTTATTTATCTAGGCTTTGTGTTCCACGTCCAAATAATAATATCAACCACGTTAGAATTGCTGGAGTAGTATTTTTCTCAATGGTCACGCTTTGTTTCTCCACACAGGCTGAGGGATACATTCCTTTCTCCTCTCCACGTAGTTGAACAACCTTTCCACGCTGAGCTTTTTTTGTATTGGCTGCAGCAAAAAGACAAAAAAATAACATAAAAAACAAGTGGATTCCCACGTTTCCTTCACGCAGCACCAAGACTCCTTTCAGGTAGCAGCAGCAGCAAGATTAATATTATACTTTCACACACAGTCCAGCAACTTCAGGCTGCTCAAAATCCTCAATTCCTCCATGTAGGTTTTAAAGCACGTGATAGAACAAGAAAAAAATACAGGCTGGCAGCAAAAAGATAAAAAAAAATACAGGGTGCTGTTTCTCCACCACGCAAGGTGCTAGAAACTTCTCCTTTCCACGTATTACTTAAATAGAAATGCTTCTATCCACACCAAGTAGTCTTTCCTTTCTCCCCGCAGGCTGAAGGTTTATTCTACATTGAAAATTGTAGATTCTTTGTTGCTATTCTTTATTTTTCACGTAATAGTTAGACACATCGATGTGAATTTGCACAATCTCCCACACAACAGGTTGTATTGAAAAAACAGGTAGGTTTAAAAGACCCTCCACCTGGATTTTCACGTAGATCTCCTCTCAGTTGCAGGTCTATTCTCCTCACGCACATCTCTCCAACTTGCTGATGGAAAAGTCCTTCCTCCACATGAGCCTCTTGCAGATTGAAGACTTCTTCCAAGCACAAGCAGAGATCAAGAAAGCTATGATACAAAACTGTAGGAGGAAGGTAAGAGAGAAGAATGTGGAGTGAAGTACTCTACACACACTTATTTTATTATGAAGAAGTGCGTATAATATATAGGAGAAATAATCAACTACATTCCCCTAAACTGAAGGAGGAAGATTTGGATGAAGGAGAGAGAATAATGGAATACACCAAGGAGGAGAAAATAAAGGGATAAAACAGAACAAACTCTCCTAAAAATATAAACTATTCAACGTATGCTAACAGTAACCACCTTGACATGATCAAGTTTAACACAAAGAGATATACAGGTTTCTCAAACATTTCCTCAGAAAGACGGGCTATATCAATATTTTCTCATAGGAGATCAGTTCTGACCTCTAACACTCCAACATTCCAACCTCCAAACTCCAACCCTTTTCACAGAAAAATCATGCCTATTTATAACATTTTACAACAGAGCCTTTCCCCCCTAAAAAATCCAAACATTGAGTGTACTAGTGCTCACCATGATGTCGATCGTGATTCCTAGAATAAGATCTGTAAAAAGTTGTCAGGTGCTCAGGGGGTAGATTTCTTCAAACATCTCCCACATTCAACTCCTTCTTCTGGTAGATAACTTCTCCCTTTACTCGCCAACCACTTTCACCCCTAATTTGTCCATTCTGGTTCTTTGCGTTCCCGAGGAGAAAAAATGGAAGATCGAATCGAGCCTAGAGGTCAAATTTCATCTTAATGGTAAAAGACATCCCCAGATTTTCCTCACCAAACCAAGATATCAACAGGTCTTTCACATGCCAAGGAAAGAAAAATCGGCTCGAATCTTATATTCAGATTGCATATTAATGGTGAGAGACATTTACAGACCTTCCTCACCAAACCAGGAAACCAGATTAATGTTCCTCTTCATTTTACGTGCAGGAGAATCCAAGAAATGATTAAAAAAACCCTAAGATTACGCATCCCCGGGAGCTTTGGAGTGAAAATGGTAGAAAAATCAGATGCAGATGCACACATGCCATTGATTTCTATTTTCAATTTGGACCATCCACATGGGAGATCCACTTTAAAATGGGCATGCCGGTTCCTTTTTTCCTTTTACAACTTTTGGAAAAATGTAAAATTTTCACATTTTGCTCCACGCCTCCACCCTTGAGAAATGATCCTGACATGTGTCCTCAGGTGGGTCCTAAAGGAACCATGGCCAAATTCTACTAGTTCACCTTTTATTTGGAAAAGGGAAAATTTTCCAAGTTTCCCTCGTAGCTCCGCCCTTCTGCTTCTAGTCTCTGATGTGGGTCCCAATGGAACCATGCTTCATTTTACACTTTTAACTCCTTTTCCCATAAAAGGAAAATTTTCTAATTTTCCTCCCAAGGTCCGCACCTCCACCTATGATTAGAATTTGGTATAGTCAAGGATTCCATTCTATAGAAAAATACCTACATGCAGTTAGTTTCTATATCTTATCCTACCCCTAATTTTAGTAGAAATTAATCTTGTGTAACTTCAACACTATTTTCATAACATGCAATAAGTTTCCCTTGCAGCTCTGCCCTTCTGCTTCTAGTCTCTGATGTGGGTCCCAGTGGAACCACGTTTCATTTTACACTTTTAACTCCTTTTCCCATAAAAGGAAATTTTTCTAATTTTCCTCCCAAGGTCCACACCTCCATTGTTAATTGGAGAAAATTTTGCCTATTGTCTATCGTGCTTGCGGGCCATTTTGATTTTTTAATCCTTTTTTTGACAAGAGGAAAAAAATCCAAATTGCCTCCGATGGTCCACTTCCCGCCCCTTTTGACTTTTCAAACTTCCACATGTCACAATGGCTCATCTTGAGATGGTCCCCAAAAGTTGAGACCTTGAATGAGTGTGGCCTCACCACATGTCCTGGCCCGGAAAAATTTGTTTGAAGGCTTAAAGCTCAACGAATGGAACCATGTGTCAGCGTCTGAGGCAATCTCCTTTGGCCATTGAAATGTCCAAGCAAAATGCAAAGTCAGCGGAGTCCTCCAAGTGTCCTCCCGACGCTTATTTAAAATAAAATTCAAGGGCTGGTCCTCAAACATGCATGGCCCCTCCACATGTCCCATACCTCTCAAAACCTTTTGAAAAAGGACTAAGTATGGGAAGACCCAACAGAAGCCTCCACATGTCTTCATGGTGCAATTTCAAAAAGGTGCCCAAGAGCAGAGACCCTGAATGAACACAGGCTCACCACGTGTCCCTGTCCTATAAAACTATATCAGCTACATAAAATATTTTCTAAGTCTGGACAAAGCATCGGAAACCTCCATGTGTCCTCCTGGCGCAACTCCAAGGACAAACCAAAAAACAAACTTTCAAATGAGCGTCATTCCTCCACGTGGACCAGTTTGGGTAGAGGTGTTCCATAGAATTTTAGAGTGCCCCGCTGAGCCACATCCAACCAAAAGAGGCCATGTTTCTTGTTGATGCAAGGATGTAATTTTTGACTGGGAGAAATGCACGTCAAACCTTAAAATGTGGAAAAATGACAATTTGAGCCTGGAGATGAAATTTTCTCCAAGGACAAAGAATTCAGAAATGTTACAAGGCTCAAACACATTCCTCTAAGCCACATCCATTCATTTTTTTTCAATTATTTAGGGAAAAAATGACAAGGAAAGCAAATCCCAACTGTGAAAAATGGAAAGAATGGGACAACCCAAGTTTTTACACCCAAATAAAGACCTTTTTAGATGAAAAAAGAAATGAGGAAACAATTTTGGATCTATACCTGATCCTTGGTCTAGGAAAGAACTAATTACAACAACAAAAGGAAGGTGGAGACTTTTCAGGCACAATACAAGGAGATAAAATGTGACAGAGACTGTAAATTGATAGATTTTTTATGGCAAAATGGGGTGAGACTATTTTGAGAACCAACATCGTGTAAAAAATCTTCCTCTATTTATATCATTCAATAATTTCAACGTTATGGTCAAAAGAACCCTCATAGATGAATATTAAGGAGCATGCGTCACTTATCTTTCTTCATTAAGAAACTTGGATCTACTTTATTAACAACCTATAATCCATTAGGAGCATATTTTTCGGGTTACAGAAAGATACCACTTTGGGTTTTATTTCGCTCCCCGACATTATTCTTCGTTGTACCATCCACATCAAATTCAAGGTCTTTAACTAACCCTTGGCTTATAATATCCTCATAGGTTGACCATGGACTATTAATATGTATGTAGTCAAATCATCTTTGACCTAAGGTGTTAAGTTTCCACACCTAGGGGCTATCTAGAAAGTATAAGGTGACACTAAGCATTAGAACATAACACGATGGGAGATTATGGATTACCACACTCAAATAACATTGTAATATCCAATTTCAATAATATCAAATATTTAATTATCCTACAAATTCACATTCAAAGCTATAGTGGTCATCTAGAGGCTATGGGTTGTACTTCACCAAAACATTCTCATTTCGGATGATGATAAGTTTGATGAAATAAAATTTAGGATCAACAACTTTGATCTTTATTATTTCATTATCTTATAATTCCATCTTTATTGTAACCTCGCTAGAGCAAGAAGAATGTTGATTGTATCCCTATTACCCTTAATCAGAGTAATCATCCTCATATATAACATTGCATTCAAATTAATACTATTATTGATTCTTACATTGTTGATGTTATTAATCTCGATTATAAAGATGTTTAATTTCCTTATGACCATTTCTTAGTATGTTATGCCTAGGATAAGATTGCAAAAATATTTCACTATCAATAATATATATGTCGTAACTTTAGTAATAGTATTGATATTATAAATGTTTCCATTCAATATGCACATACAACCTTTGATCTAGAGGTAAATGATAAAATAGATCACGATGATAACTATTATAAAGTATACTTTAAGGATGAAAACATGGACTATAATCCCCTAATTTGTGATCCGATGCCTAAGAACAACTTTATCCATCAAATAGATCATCTTGAACACCCTTTGTTACATCTCCCACTCTTTTCCATTCGACTTCTTCACATATAATTGTAAATATAATTTCTGTGATATCATCACAATCCAATATTTCTAGTATGGATCTTGTCCCACCTATTGTTGATCAATATTTCACATGGCATGAGATTGTTGTGTTTGATGTTTCATAATGCATATCTTATCCACAACATATAAATAAAATAAATGTTGAATTTAGCTGAGAAAAACATCATGCCACACAAGCCTCTTCCATGACATCCGTATTTTTTCACATCATGGTTTTTGCTCACATAATAATGATACATATATGGATACCTCTCCCAATAATTAATTATTATGACTTTTTCCTCGTGCACCTAAGCATATGGCCTAATACCCTCCATCACATAGTTTTATAACATTATCTTGTTCTTACTAATATTAATTTCCCCCCTCATCTCTCCCTTATATCCATTTTGAAGTCTTCACATGGACCTCTAATTTGATTGACCTCATGATTCATTGTCACCATCAAATCCTACACGACATAATTTATATAATTAAAAATACATTGGTTTATCTCTCCTTATTTTGTTTCTAAAACCATTGCGTGTTATCTTGGATACTTTCGTAGTTCTTACTTGTCTCCCACTTAATTTCATTTTATATAAGTCGCAATAGTGGTATGTCTTATGTCACGCATTTATATTCATTTACATGACTATAAAATCAAGGTAAATACAACAAAAAACCCAGTCGTTTATTTCGTTTATTTGTTAACAGCTTATTTTTCTCCACATTTTGAACAAGTGCATGGTATTCAGTGCCCAGTCTCTGTAATTTAAAGGTTGGTGAATACATACCCAGTATCTGTAATTTTTTATTTATAATGCTGAAAGACAGATAATGCAATATTTACCGATTCAATTGAATTCTTCAACAGGGAGTTGTTAAGATTGGGCTATATAAACCAACGTATGTGATGTTCCTAATACACTACAATTGAAAGGAAGAATCCTTTGCATTCTAACTACTTCTTCTCTGATTTAAGTTATTTTTAAATAAGATGGATAATCGCATGATTTACTACACGCTGGGTGTTTGTGTGTTGCTATGTTGTTACAGCGAGCACCGTACTAAATTCTTTATTCATTTTTCTGTGTTTGTAATATACTTTAATGTATGGAGGTGATGGCTTTCTGACAAAAGTTTGATATATGATTGAACAGTTTTACTGAACGGCTTCGTGTGTAAAGGAGGTTTCTGAAAAGGACTTCTTCTTCGCCAGACTGCGGAATGCGGGGGACACAAACAATTACTGCAGTGAATGTTAACCAGATTGTTGGGCTCAACACATATCGTTTGCTCGCATCGACTTTGCTGTGGGTGGAATAAATCCTCCTCACACTCACCCGAGAGCCACGGAAGTTCTATTTCTAATGGAGGGTATCCTTTTTGTTGGGTTTTGTTGATACAAACAAGACGTTCTTCAGAAAAATGTTGTAGAAGGGAGATTTGTTCGTGTTTCCAAAGGCGCTGGTGCATTTCCAGCAGAATGTCGGGAATCAAAATGCGGTGGCCATTGCTGGATTGAGCAGCCAGTTTCCCGGAGTTCAGACCATCGCCAATTCTCTCTTTGCAGCAGATCCACCTGTTTCAGATTCTGTTTTGAGAAAGGCCTTCCGCATCACCGAAAAATTAGTGTAGTGCATTAAGGCCCAATTCAAATATTAGGATAGCATAGAAATTCAATAAATGGTACTAGTTCTCAATAAAATAAAACCCAAACAATGGAATGTCATTCTCTATTATAATAAGACCAAGAAGACACCATCTATGGTGTACCACCCTGCCTTTTAATTATTTGTGGATATGTACTTACAAATGGACATGTAGAGAGCATGAATAACAGTGAATAATTATTTATGGATATGTACTTCAAGTTGCCTCCAATGAATTTATTACTATATATCATGTAATAATGTTAATGTTAATGATGTGCATATTTGTGTTTTCCAAGTTTGTTAAAATTAGAATGCTTATACAATTATATTTGAAAGTACACAAGGGGAAGTTATAAATACATTATATGACTTTTGTAAATTTTTAAGAAGAAATATGAAATGGATTATCTTCACATGCATCCAAACAAGATAAGGCGTGCTAAAAAAGAGGAATGTGGGGTTTCAATGAAAAACTTTGCTCTTCTTTATTTGTAATTTGAACATCAATGCCTTGTTATGTAAGTATAATGATTCTTTTATATAAGTGTACTTTGTTATATAACTATTTATCATCATGTTCTTTTGATTCACCACCCTTGGTGCACTTTGCAATATAACTATTCATCGTCATGTTCTTTTGATTCACTACACCTAGTGCCCTTTGTTTGAATGCATGTAATTGAAATATTCAATCCCTCTAATATTTTTTTATTATGCGAGTAAACCAATTTTTTTATTTCATACAAATGTTTTGAAATATGAAACCTAGTTTCCTATGTCCAAAACGATGCATCCATCTGAGATGCAAGAATTTCACTATCTAGTAACCTTTTTGGTTTCTTATTCATAATATTGAACAATATGTTATGAAAATCCACCATTCATGGACCTTAACCACTTTCCTTAAAATTGTTAGCAAAGTCCTTTTGTTGGGGGAAGTTTTCTAATGTAACCAACAAGAATTATTTCCTTACCACCAAATTCCAATAAACATAACTAGGGGAAATCATTGTACACATGCTCATGTACATGACCCAACAATTTCATAACTAGGAAGCTCATTTCATCCATGAGAATGTTTTTATCACATTTTAGTTTTTGTTGGAAAGATTAAATCATTTTTCCCTTGAGTAGTTTTATACCATTCGTAAACATACACAATCTTCCACGTATCATGGATTCACTAATGTATAAGGCTATAACGTCAACGAACGAAATCAATATTAACAATGACATATTGTTCCTTGCAAGGTAAAAAAAATTATAACTTTAGTCTACTTAAAATGAAAATAATTCTTGTACCAATTATCCGTTAAACCTCCATATTCAATGTTGTTTAGGCCCTAAAAGTTATCTGATCCAATATAACAACTTTAATATGCATTATTTTTAACAAGGGAGTATTTCATGTTAATCAATCAACATTAAGCATCCACATTCAAAATAACACACTAATAGCCGTAAAAATTATAAAAAAGTGAGATGATTTATTCAAACACATTAAGGGATAAGTAATTATACGTGAGGAGTTGTATAAAGAGGATTTGGGTATGAAGATCAAATGTACTATTTTTTCTTCACTTCAAATTGTCTTATCTTTGAAAGTACAATGAAAAAATTCTCATGTCATAGACTGAACAACTACATGCGTGAAACATGGAATAGTATGGAATCCTTTTGTATGGTTTTGCACTTGTGCTTAGAGACTTTATTTAACATATCTTTCTCTTAAGTTTATTGAAAATTTATTTCTTTGTATTTTTCTCTATTTTGCACAACCATGGAGAATATTGTAATCACTTGCAACAAGTAGAATGTCTAGATACATACAATAATATTAATAAAATCATTAGATAAAAAATAGTGTGTGGGTAATATTATATTAACATCGGTGTTCAACACCTTCTGAACTAATATACATTTTTCATTACATCCCATCATGCAGGAGAAAGACTCACATATTTCTCCTGTTGTAGGTGCACGTAGTGTATGTAATATAATTGAAATCCATGTGTTCTCTTATGTTAATAAAAAAATAAGATAATGGGATGAATATAGACTAAATAATGTATGCAACATTGTAGTAGTGTGGTATGGTGTGTTTCATTATTATAATGAACCCTAATGTCTTCTGAAAACATTTGACAATTCATTGAATGGTTTTCTATTTATATGACATGATTGTAGGACAATTGAGTTCTTGTAAATGTATGAAGATGGATTGTTCGATCCAGTTGGATGCTTCATATATGATATACTTACTAAAATAAAATACTTATAACATATTTATGGATGTTTTACAAATCCTTATATGCTTTAGTGTTTAAATTTAAAATAGGAGGTATGTGTGCGTGTTAAGTAAATTATGAAATGGATTTGACTTGCTTATATTGTTTAACATAGGATAGATATTAACACTATGGCTAACCTAGGATGTTGAAGAAAGTCAAATAATGGTTTTCAAATTCAGAGAAGAGTTGTATATGGATTTTTCTTAAATTGTATATGTCATGCAGGAATACAGTCCACTATGGATAGATATATATGTTATTTTAAGATGATGGTGCTAAAATGATAATGTTCAACAATGATACTGTAACGCCGCAAAAAGACGATGCATCAAGAACTTTCGTTCCACAACAAACAACCTGAAAATGCGACAATTTTTTTTATTTTTTTTATTTTTTTTAATTATTTAACTTCGTTTGCAAGATTCATGTGTTTATAAACCAAAAGACAAAATTTTAACTTAATCATATTCCACTTTGAAAGTAAACGAAACTATACTTCGAGTTGTTTTCACACGGCTCAAGGAGGTTAGTTTATATGTGTACCGCCAATCGAAGTTATGTAGAGGTCAATCCACTCCTAGCGAGCTGTTCGAATAAACTTGGTCAGCTTTATTGGAGACCAAGCTACTCCACACCACTCGGCGAGTTATTATTTGCATTGGGTGAGTCTGTAATATGTGGGCGAGCTAATTACTTCCTCGACGAGCTCATTAGCATTAACGGGTTCACATATGGGGGAACGAACTAAAATTTTTATTGGTTTGGGTTATACCCCACCACCCACCATATCACCAACTCGGTCCACATACCATCAACGTGGTACGACCACGTTACTTAGCACGGGTTCAACATTGCACATCAAGCCTGATGCGAGGGGTGGTTAGAGAGGTAACCAACTTGCCACATTGAATGGCCTATTCAACCAATGCACAATGAGCTGCCAACTCGACCCTATCAACAGTCGGCCATACAAACAAAGCCACATTAACCTCCAATCGCCACACAACATTCCACAATGCACGGGATGTGGTGAGATCATAGCGAGCCGTTCAAATGGAGGCAACAGCAAAATGCCAAGACGTGGCCCAAGCCACTACGTGGAGGACATTCAAAAAGAAGAAGGTGGGAAGACATGGTTGGGGGTGGGTGGCTGTAATGGCCACCTGCCAACGCATTAAACACCATTCTCCCCCCTTGCGTGCAAGAAAACTCCTTGTTGGCCGCATTTATTTATTTCACTTTGAAAAGAATAGCTAGACCTACACTCTACACAGTCACGTGGCTTCAAGGAGGCAATTAAATATACACCTAACGCTGGGACAGGCGTGATCAACAATCTTTGGGCCGCATCAACGATTATTCGCCTAGATTTGAAAGTCTCTGGCTTACGCACAGCCGGCCCACTATTTTACACTGTCCTAGGCGCATGGATACATGAAAGGTGAGCAGAAATATCTTCAGTGCGTGAGGGGGCGAGTTACCTCCACTTTCATTGGGTGCTGCAAGATGTGATCTGGGTGGAGAGTATAGTCAAGCGCCTGTAGCTCAGTGGGGAGAACAGGCAGTCTGTCCAACTATATTGCTATCTGTTTAGTATTGAATGCATTTTCAAATTCAGAAATTCTCCTTTGAGTAATTTTATCAAAATTGATCAGGAGGCAGCAAAAGGCGAGAGTAGAGGAAAATCTCATAGAGGTAAATCTGTTTCATATCAGAATATTCATGAAACACAGTTGCTTGCAAAGTGGTGCAAAAAGAGACTGGATACGCCTGTGTCGAATGTATCTGCACAGCTGTTTAGTTTATTGTTTCTATACTCACAAATGCCCTCCTTAGGCAGGGTCCTCAGCGGCGAATGAGGGATATATCACCTGTCAACGCAATAGTGGGTGTTGATCAAGGAACCTCTCTCACAGAACTCGTGTGACCTGCCCCAGCTCACCTGTCATGCGGGATAACAACTACGTTTTTTACACGTTCAGTGTCAAATGCGCCCTCAAATTCGGGTCTTCCCTTCATGAAATTTTAAGCAGGGTCGAATGAGGAACAGGGAGAGTCTTACGTGGAGTTAGATGAAATTTATCACCAAGATTTTCTACAGAGGTCTATCTATCTCCCTACAACTCATGGGAGAGAATCTCGTAGAGATGGATCCGTTTCATACAAGAATATTCAGGGGGCACGATTTGCTTTGCAAATAAAGGAGAAACAGTTCATACGTGGGTCAGGATGGAAGCCTGTTACGGCCATACGTCGGTTTGAATTAAATATATATATATATATAATTATTATTAGTATGCTTGGTTAATATATATAAGAATATATTCAGTATGCTGGGATATTACAATTTACTAATGGATTTCTATTAAGTTTTAATAATACTTTAATACGAATTATATTTAAAAAAATCAGTTTTCCTTATTATCAAAAGAAAAAGGGAAAGGAGCTAAATAAGCTTAGGATTTTTACAATAAAATTTCTTTCTACAGATTTTAATAGGAGCATTTGTAAGGAACTCCAAGTTTATTTGATTTCCTTCTACACAATTCAATAAACGTAGCATGGATTTCCAATTAGGTTTGATATCATTTCCTTTAATAATTAGCCAATGGATTTACAAGAAATTCTTAAATGAAGAAGAACATGATAGAGTTATGGTATGCTTTACTTTATTGGAATATTGGAACCTAGTTAAAACTTAATTCCTTTCATCAACAATACAACAAGAGGTAATGCATTAATATTCTCACTTTTCAATACATCCCTTTTTTTTTTTAAACAACAAAATGAAATCTAGTATGTATATTTTCTTGTAATTTTTCCTAACATTCCACTAAGGAGACCTACAATATTTCCATTAAGTTTTAAACAAGATCTACCAACATTTCAACAAGATCTATACATTTATAAGAGGTTCCAAGACAAGTTAAAAGAGAATGAATGGATTGTCTTTCTTGCAACTTTAAATTCCATCCCCATCACAAGCTTACAAATGAAGTTCAAAAACAACTTTCCTTCAACATTTTGTTACAACATTTTCTACTTCATGTGGAACAAATTTACAATAATAGAGGCTAAAGGAAACAAAGCAATATTACATTTTTCCTCCACTCAAGGTGGGTAAATACATGGTGTTTTTTTTCATTGTCAACAACAAGGTCCCAATGCTCCAAATATCCACAAGGTGGCTCCTCCATAGTTTCGCTTGATTCACAACAAAATAAGGGGAGAGGCAACGCTCTCCTCCCAACCAAAATACCCAATGGAGAAGAGAAGCCATCCTCTCCATTGGCCCCCGAGCCCCAACTACATCACAATGGGAGAGAATCCAACTCATGGCAACTACAAGCTTCCACATAACAAACATAACATTTCACATGCATTCCATATTCCTTCAAAACAAGAGAATCAACCATCACAACAAGAGGGAAAACAATCACAACAATAAGTCACAAGGCTTACCAAGAAAGCCACAAGAGTAAGACATATGGGGAAGCCACTTATGCCTCCCAATGGGAATGGGTGCCACCTAAAAGCCTCCAATGCAAACACAATACCCCTAACAACTCTTATGCCTCCCTCAAGTACCCCTTATCCCTCCATTCACTCTTATGCCTCCCTCAACTCTTATGGCTCCCTCAAAGTAAAACAAGAAGAAATGCAATCATTTCTCTTACAAGGTGGACACCCAACCCAAGTTCCCTCCTCAAGCACATGATCTCTTATGCCTCCCTCAATTAAGCTCCCCATAGTCTCCTCTCACTCCCAACTTAGGCATTCTACCCATTCCAACAAGCATTTCAAACAACAACATTCAACACAACATAAAAATACATTCATATGACAAAAGAAACATAATGCAACAAAAGGGCTAAAACATGAAACTTCCAACCCCCAAAACAAACAAGAGGCTCAAATAAATAGAGAAAAGAGAGGGAGGGATGATGTGGCTCCAAGTAGGATGCCACCTCCTTTTCCCTCCACTCCACATCATTTGGTCAACATCAAATTCCAATGCATCATTAATAAGTGGTTGAAAGAAAGGCAAGCAACTTACACACTCCAACTAAGCCCACTCCCTCAAAGGACAAAATTAAATTTGAAAGAAAGTGCAATTAATATTTTTACCCTTTTATCCCCCCAAAACACCTAAAAGACCCTAAATTTGGCCTTCCAACCCATAGGTAGGGTTGGCATGGGGTTTTAAGAGGTGTGGGACAAGTTTTACTTGTCCCACAAGCTTTGAAATTTGGCCTCAAAGGCCAAATTCGAGTTTCCCATGTGCGGTAGAGTGTGTTACACTCAAACTCAAACACACATCAATCCACACAAAATCCAAAGTAAATAAAGGTTAATAAATGAACTCTCTTAGGTCACATCTTATAAATAGTTTAGGACAATCTCAAATTAACTTAATTAACCCACTACAACCCATGGCTAACAAAGGGGTAAACTCCAAACCAAGGAATATGAATAATAACACAAGTAAAATATCACTTACTAAGAGCAACACATACCAACACAATAAAAAGGGAAAAAAACTAAAACAACACAACACATGAGCCCTAGGTCACAATTTTCCCTTTACCAGATAAATCTAACACACACACAATTACTTGTTGCCATGGTGACCTTAGCTGGATTATTCTCAAATTTCGATGTGTTTGGTCTCCACTCCCCAATTTTGTTGTGAATATAATATACCTGCAGAACAGAAAATACCTCCTTCGGCCTGTTGGCCGCATTAAAACATTCATGCCAAATATACAATATAATCTAAAATAATCAACACCTGATTTACTATCATTTATGCAAGTACGATATCACTTAACACTTTCTAGCACATTCTTATTCCACATTTCATTTATATCAAAACGATCATCACATTAATCAAATTATCAAGTTCTACTCAATATGATTAAATATATCCCATGTCAGAATTAAGATAAATATCCCTGTCAAAAGCATACAAATATCATCATCAAATGTCCACCAGTAAACCATATGCATCGTATAAATATCAAATCAATAATAGTCCCATGTCAATGATATCTACTAGCATGCTAAAACAAGAGGTCATAATAATCCATAGTGAAGTAATCAGTCTCGAAAACAACAAAACAAAATGAAGTCGAAGGGAAGTGGGCACTACAGATACCTTGGGTTTAGTTACTACTTTACGTATTTAATATTATCTAGATGAATAATAGAGAAGTGTACAAATATTAGCAAGCTAGTAGAGGGAAAGAGATATTGTTGATTGGGATTAGAATGTCAACATACTTCCTAGCATCAAATTAAATTCAAAATAGTCATTTTAAAAGAATAAGTTACCAAATTTGAATTTCTACATATCCCCCTTTATGTAATTTAAAATTACATGCTTAAAGGAAAATCTTATACAAGTGTGCACAAACATTTTATCTTCACTTGATAGTTTTTTATTGATGTTTTCTGTTCGCATGGTTTATGATGATATCAAAAACATATGGTGCAGTCAATTTCCATATTGCAAGTTCAAAGATAAATAAAAAATCAATTACAGTTGGGACTTTATAAATTGGACATATAGATAGTAGAGTAAAAGATAAACACAACATAGAAAGAATACACTCATTCATTTTTTATATTGAGGAGGTCACATTCTTGTTATACTTGGGATACTTGGAGTTGTTTTTAAAGTACTTAAAGATCGGAGGTGGTTTTTTCCCATGTGTGTCGAATGATAAGAAAAAGTAGGATATGTGGATGAGCTCAAATGACTCATCATCATACAATGGAAGTAAATAAGTACCCCAATAATTGGGAAGTGTAGTGTATCTAAGCATGTATTAACTCTTATATCTTCCCACATGAATATAAAAGAGGAAAGGAAGAAAAACTAATGAAAAAATTATTCACTTGTTTATCTTACAACACAATAGACTATACAATTACAAATTTTGCATCTAGATTTACACTAAAAAATAAAACTCAATGTCAAACTGGAATGGATGCACTATGCGTGCATATTGTGTGTTTTATAACTAAGTATGATTATGTAAATATCAATTAATGTAAAGGATGATAATTCCCATGACTAAACAACTTATATCTATCATTATTTACAATTAGTGTAATGGGTAAGGATTGAAGTCTTCGTGAACTATTTAGGATGCTATGAATTGTGCCATTTATGTTTGAATATAGACTAGGAACATTTATGAGTCTAAATGTTATGAAGTGTAAAATAAGCATTCTTAAACAAGTATTTTATGTGTGATTTCCATATATGTTTGATTCAAGGTTTTTGAGGGATTGAAATATTTGGAATATGATGGAAAAGTACCATAATTACATATGAATAGATACAAAAAATACATTAACACCATATTTTATTTTAAATAGTATAAATTTTCTTGAATATTTTTGGATTGAGGATGATGCTAAAAATTTACATAAGTACAAGATTATGTGGCATGCTAATGGAGTTATTTAGTTCGAGACATATTCTATTAAAATTTTCAAGTAATTTACTCCACTGAGTGAATACATTGTTTGTTCGCATAGACCTTGAAGAAGGGATAATTATGTGTGTTTCGAAAGGAATTCGTGCATTTATAAAAAAATGTTTAGAACGAAAAATGTGGTGGCCATTTCTAGATTGAGAAGTCGGATTCTTGGATTTCAGAACATGACCAATGCTCTCTTTGTAACAGATACACCTCTTCATGATTCAGTGTTAAGAAAATATTTCCACATCACATAAAAAGTAGTGCAATAAATTAAGGCCCAATTCAAGTAGGATAAAATACAAATTGAATAAATGGTTCTAGTGTTATAGTAATTAAAACTAAAAAAACTTATGGTATTCTGTGTTATAATAATACAACGAAGACACCAGTTATAGTGTACCATCTTTCCTTTTAATTATTTATGGACATGTACTTAAAAAAGGATAAGTGGAGAGAAGGAATAACACTAAATAATTATTTATGGATATCTACTTTACATTCCTCCTATGCATTTATTACTATGTAACATTAATAATCTTAATGATGGGAACATTGATAAGGGAAAAAGCATTTTGAAAATAATCTTTGTGAAGTTTAAAAACTCAAATTCTTATACAATTATAATTGGTCTCATGTTCTTTTGCATGCTCTCTCTTTCATCCTTTTATCTCTTCTAGGTGTTGTTTGTTTCCATCGTTTTAAGGTTATTTAAACTCTTTTTTTGTTTATCTTTTGTTGTAACTTGGATTCTATTTTTTTTTTTTTTTTTATTTTGGTCTTCACTGTTATATCTTGACTTTTCACCTTTTTGTACCTCAGTAGGATCTGAGTCATCAAATATTTATTCTTATCTCAAAAATTAAATAATAATTTTTAGATATAAATACATTATTGAGGTTATTGTAATTTTAGAAGACCAAATAAGAAATGAATAATATTACTAAAAAGAATGAAAGTGGTGGAGAAAATGTAAAGGATGTTCTTCTTTCTTTATAATATGAACATTGATGTGGTGCTTTGGATTTTACAAATTGTTGGAACAAGAAAGTGATATATGAAGATCTTAGAGGAACCACAATTTTCATAATATTGAAAAATTATGTTCTTCTCAATGAATGTTTTTAATATTGATCGTTTCTTTTTACAATGTTGGTCCTTGTAATTTATATAATTATAAAGAAACTAGCAGTTTCAAGGGATGTTATATTAAAATTCCATTTGTTTTTGGAAAGATGGGAACATGTTTTTATTATTTGCCTTCCATGTTAAATAATTTAATTTTATAAAATGGAAAAAGACAAATGGTGTAAGATGTAACTTGTTTTACTCTTTTCTATAATTAATAAATCTTACTCAGTAAAGTGTACAATTCACCATGACCCAAATTTAACCCACAAATTTTGATTAAACATAACTTTTTCTTTACATAAGAATAATTTGATTTATAACTATTCATCAATAAGTTTTGTTTAATTACCATTCCTAACACATATGGTATTGATACATGAAATTTACGTATTCAAGGACTTCAACATTTGTTTGTTACACAAGCAATCCAATTAATTTATTTCATATAAATGTGTTGAAGAATGAAACGCAATTTCTTTAGTGGATAATGATGTATAGTTTTGACACATGAGAATTTCTCTATATTTAATGTTTTGGTTCATCATTTGTAATATTGAGAAATAGGTAATGGAAATACAAGTATATTGTGTGCATAAAAAATCTATTATGTCGGTGCAAAACCATGTCAATAGGAGGTGAGAAATATTGAGGTAAATTTGGAATTCGACCTTGACTTTGGGTGTTAGCCATTCAATGCCAAATTTATGGGGACGTGGTATGAAAGAATCAATCCAAGTACCACACTGACTAGGTGATTAAAATTATTTACAAATGTGATAATATTTTTCTCTACAAATAACACCCTATCTAGTTTTATCACCACCTTATCACCAACTTGTCAAAAATTAGACTACATAAACCATAAGATGGTAGATGACAACTATCAATGGAGGTCAGGTGCACACACCTCGAGTTTTTTACACATGTAAAACAAAATCTATCCTTTAATGGTGTACCAATGCATCGAGATGAACCCCTCTTTTATCTTCCTTAAACTCAACCATATCAAAACTACCACACATAATCAAATTAAAATACAATAGTATATCCAACACTCCACCCTTTCAATATTGAATCATTACTAATATAAATATTGACAATGTTGAAGAAGTATCTATCAAAACAAAAAGTGGTCCACACAATTCAGTAACTAAAGTCCGAACCCCCAACTCACAATGTGCAAATATAAATTAGGTGCCAATATTCACGCACCATACTTGGGAAAAAATATTATTTTTTTATTAAAAAAAAAAATTCAATTTCAAGTATAAGTGATGTAACAAATTTTGATGGGTTTTATAAAGTGATAATGACTAGACAAAGGTAAATAATTGAGTAATTATAAAGTATAAGTGATGTTGCGAATTTGGATGGGTTTTATAAAGCGATAACGACTAGACAAAGGTAAAGAATTGATATTATGTTTTATGTAATTATCTTTAAAATATGTAAGAACATTGGAATTATCAAGTGGATTCATTATGTAAAAAAATAAGTACAAGAAATGGTAGTTTTCCCAATTAAAAGGAATAAGTAAAATAATTAGTAGTTTTCATATTAGCTACTAAAGGTGATTTAATAAATTACAATTTGTGTAGAGTCATTACAAATTTTGGAATATTATTATCTTTATTATTACAAATTTGTGTAGATTCAATTATTTATTGTCAGTTTTATGTCAGTGTCTTTATTTCAGTCTTATCATTCATTATTTTTTAAATTCTTAGTTTTTTTTTTTATTATTATGGGCAAATAGTTTTTTGAAAGGGACTATACCCTTGAAAAAAAGTGCTCAACAGCAAGATTTTATCCCAGAAAAGCCCAACAATAGAAAAAATCTGTCGAGGATAGAACCAGCAAAAGCAAACCAGCTGCTACAAAAACAGCTAATAAACAACAACAAAACAACAACACAGCTGCCTATCAACTGCGTATTAGACCATTTGCCTAAATGTATCAATGAAAGCACCCAAAAGACAAGAATCAAACCTTTTCCGATATGGTGGGGGATTTAGATTTGGCATTCCCCTTCTTTTTCCTATCCACCACAGTCCATTCTTGATTTCCCACGTCCACTACAGTTGGAGGAACTGCAATGGGTTTGATGGGGATGTGACCCATAGGAAGGGGGGTCGAAATATCCTTAATCACTGAGTCAGCAATCTGTAAAGAATAGTCTGGAGGCTTCTCTGTATTGGTTTGTGAATCAACCATGATGGGTGAGTTAACTTGCAAAGGAGCACTAGATTCCTTATCCGGATCTGAGTCAATTGTGAGATGTTCAGGTAGAGAATCCTTCCACCAGGCTATTTTAGTCTTACGTTTGGAGTGTTCACAATCATATGTAACATGACCAATTTGGAAGCAACGCCTAAACCTGAAGGCAAGTCTCTCATAGTCTATCCTCTGCACCCAGAGCCTGTCACTAATCTGTAAATTGATTTCTACTGGTAAGAGTTTGGAGGTATCAATATTAACCAGGATTCGAGCATAAGTAGTATGTGCTTGAATGGAGGTCTTATCGTCAACTGCCACACTTGAGCCTAGAGTATCACCTATAGCAGTGAGACAAGATCTGTTCCAAAGCTGTAGTGGTAGTCCTGGTAGACGAACCCAAATCAGGCAGGTATCAAAAGACTCCTCTAACGGGTCGAAAGATGGATACCATGGTTTGGACATAAGCCCGTGTTCCCCCCAAACCCAATGTTGGCTAAAAATTAAATCCCTATCCTCAGGGGTTTCAAAGACAGCAATGAAGTAAGCTTTAGCACAAGGGTAAAACTCAATCTTACCTTGTATTTTTTCTCTCCATCTCTGGGTTATCCAGTCATGAAGCTGAGAAAGCTTAGGCCAAAATTTGTGAAATTTGCATATGAGACCCACGTGGGAGAGATTTTCCTCCTCCTTAAGAACCTTTAGAAGTAGATCCTCCTCGATTTTCAATGTTGGGACCTCTTGGGAGGGTTTTAAGAGCTCATTTCTAGTATTCTCCTTCTATTTGGAGACCGCTGAAGCATATGATCTGGACCTATTGTCATTGTTTTGTTTGTCCTAGTTCTGGCTGACCCCTGTTCCTCTCCCTCCATCACCAGAGCCACACATAGTCCCTTACAACCTGCAGTTGCTAGTGTTGAGTTTTGAAGGAGATGATGATTCTTTGTCTGAACCATCTTTACCTGCCCCATAAGAGAGCACCCCTCTTTTGTGACCAAATAGAGAAATTCCATGTTGGTTTTGCTGAAAAGGGGAGTCTTGGTTATCATTGAAAGCCACGCCAATCCATGAGATTGGTGCTTTATTTTCCTCTTCATTTTTGCATCCAACGCCCACAAAAACCCCTGGTTTCCCAAAGTCGCCACCAATGATAGGGACCTCAATACGAAAGGGTGAATCCTTATCAGTCTTCGTGCCTCCTCCTTCCCTATTTGCAGACCGGAGCATATTAGCAAACCCAGGGCACGCAGACCTGTGGGAAGCCCGCGTAGAAACCATGGAGGGCACGCAGGTGCGGACACGGGTGCAGACGTAGGATTTCTAGATGTGGACCTTGCTTTTCATATAGTCACAATGTTGTCCTAGATTTTTCTACCAATAAAAAATCCCCTTGCTGGTCTAAAATCATATTTGGAAGAAGTAGTTGTAATTTCATGGCCAAGATATTGGAACACATATTATAGATGTAATTGAATAAGCTTATTAGTATGAAACTCTTAAAATATTCAACATTGTGGTTCTTAGGAATGAGATCTAGAAAGGTACAATTTAGGTCCTTTAGCATATTTTTTTTTGAAGAATTCCTAAATGGTTAAGAAAACATCTCTTTTAACCAAATCCCGAAATTTTTGGAAGAAGAGGGTAGGAAAACCATCTGGGCCAAGAGATTTTTCCAGACTCATGATTTTCAGTAGAAATTCAATTTATTTGATGGAAGGAACCTTGACTAGCATATGGTTGTCAACTTCCATAACAAACCTAGGAATGCAATAAGAAATACATCTCCTTACCATTATTATAACCATGATGGGAAGAAAGGAGGTTGCTATAGAATGAAATAACAACTCTTTGGATTTATTTTGAATCATTCAAGGAAGAATCAACCTCCCTTTTAATGCACATGATCTTGTTAGAACATATTATTTTTAATTTGGCCAAAATATGGAAAAAAAAATTAGTGTTATTATCCCCTTCATTTAGCCACTGTATTATCAATTTCTGTTTCCAAAAGGTTTCTTCCTTGGCCAAGATATTGTGATACTCTACTAGAATATTTTTCTCTCTGATTTGATTTTCAGATATGCTGTCAACATTTGCCTCTTCCATAGATGTTTGAAGAGCATATAATTATTTTTACAAAGATATTTTGGATTTGAATATTTTCCCGAAACAATATTTATTCCATCCCTTAAGTTGGTTCTTAACATTAGAAAGATTACCGGTAACTCTGAACATCATTATTCCTTGAATCTTAGTGTCCCACCATTCTTTAACCCGGTCTTTGATATTGTCATGTTGGATCCACATTTTTTTGAATCTGAAAGGGGTTATTCATCTTTCATTTTATTTCACCATAAATATGATAGGGTTATGGTCTGAACCTCTTTGTGGAAGGGAAAAGAGATAATCCTCTTGTTTAAGCCTTGTTTAAGCCATCTCCATCTGGTGAAATCTCTATCCATATTTACATGATATTGAATTACTCAATAATTAGATGATACTTACCTAATACTTGCATGATATTTACTTGATACTTCCATAATATTAGTTCCTCTAAATATTAAATTGAATATGTGGTGATTAAATTACAATTTTCAATTTTATTTAGCGATAATTATATTTATAATCAATTTAATTTAATTTCATGTTGTATAGCTTATTGTTTCAGCCAATCACTTTACACAAATAACTGATATCATCAATTAATTTAAAGTGACCCTCACTTACTTTCATGCATCAAATATTGTCTAATAAATGTCATGAAAGTCCCTTTTTAAAATATTTTACTGATACTCTTTATTTTTCCTTTTTTGGTTGAATTATATGATTTGTCATCCAAAAAAAATAAAAATAAAGAAGAAATAATGTTTTCCGGTACATGAATACAGATGAAAACATAAATGTTATCCCGCAGGCAAATTCATATGCATTTATTTGTGTCACTCAGAGAACCCGCAGGCAAATTCATATGCATTTATTTGTGTCACTCAGAGAAAAACTATGTTCTCTAGTAGGATAATACATATACGATCATGAATGTTAGTTAGTAGGCCAATACATATACACTAATGTGTTTTTGATGGTAGGATCATAAATAACGAGTGTTCAAAAGTTATCGATTACCTACTCACTTTATGATTTCATAAAGGTGAATATATCCACACTGTCATTATGAAAAATTAATCCAAATATTTGGTGGAGATCTAAGTTAACATTTACAAGAGTAATATGAAATATGGTTTGTTAGAGGCAAATAAGGAAATAGTTATTTCAATTTGTTTCAAAAATTACTATTTATATATGTATGCGAATGTAAATTTTGGATAACCATCAAATATGGAAAAAACCCCCACCGTGATGGAAAAGTCCTTATTCCATGGCCCAAAGAAATAGAAATGTTATCTTCATGTCTTGCATAGTTTAATTTTATGGACTATGATGTTGTTTTGGGAAAAATATCTATGCCCAAGCATAGATAAGCTACCTTTATGGACTAGCACTATCTCCCCTTTAGGTATTCATCTTCTCCATCACTATCGAAAGGAATTGATTGAGTGAGGTTATTGGTTGATAGTCTTGTTTGAGTTGTACTCCCACATTTTCTCTAGTAGCCTCCTTGGCATAGAGGTTGTTTATGTAAATAATAGTTTCCAGCTATGGAAAGTTGTCTATATGAGTTATAATAAATTTGTTTATGTTTTAATTGAAATATTTTCTATATTATTGTAAAAGGATCCTCTAAATTAAATTTAGATTTTCTAATACAAAAAAAGTATGTATCATATAATTGAGTTAACTTGCCATAATACATTTTTATAAAAATTCACTCATAATGAGTTTAATTTCTTTTTAGAGTTGTTCTACAATGGAAAATTATACAAACCAATATGCATCAAATATTCCTTTGTAAATAAGAGGATGAATTGGAAAGGTAAATAAAAATTTTCATCTTCCCTTATTCCATAAATAAATATTCAAAAATATATTGAACCTACATGGAAAATTAATGGTACTTTCATAAATAAATTATAATATAATTATTGGAAGTGATTATAAATAGCCCAATGAAAAGAAACGTTTAAATCCAATTGATATGAATTACACTCAACCATTACAAGAGAAAATATTACCACCTCTTCCATCTAATGAAAGTAATAACAAAGGTAAACAAATGCATATGAAAAAACAAAACACCTAATACTTTATTTAAAACTCCTTTCATGGTGAGAAATCAAACTATATTCAACATGTTAGGCCATCAATATTACTTGATGACATTTCATAAAAATATATTCAACATGGAATTCCATTAAAATCCACTTAACATGACATTCCATCAACCTCCCTTCATGGAAATACATCAAACTCAATTCAACATGGTAAGCCATCAGTCTCCCTTAATGGCAGGACATCAAATTCCATTCAAATCTACACACCATCAACCTACCTTCATGGTAGGACATCAAAATCCATTGAAAATGGTATACCATAAAAATCCCTCCATGACACTCATCAAACTCCATTAAACATGGCATGTCATCAAACTTCCTTTGTAGTAATTATTCCAACTACAAAAATAGGTGTTCCTCTCCAACAAGTTAGTGGTTAAATTTTTTAGACAAGATGAGGACACATATAAAAATGGTGCACATTTAGATGCAACACTCAAAGGTGGTGAATACAATGTTGGAAGTGAAAAAAAATGTACTCGATACAACTAAATGATATAAGACTCAAGATAATAGAAGGTCAAAAAATGGATGATCAAGGAAAGACTCAGGATGGCATTTTTATAAAATGGTGGAGGGAAAAGAATTATTTAGGGACATAGGGTCATGGGTCTCTAGGAAATCCATTGATTATGTGGAGGAAAATTACATTATTAGTGTAATTGGGTACTATATAATTAATAATTATGATGAAAACTATGCAATAGAAGACTTGATTGTGCGCTGTTATATATTGTTGGGAAAAATTATATTAATTGTTATGAATGAGATTTGTAGTGACTTTAAACCTCATAAGTTATAATTGGTGTTTATTGAGTCAAGTATGCCCCATAAGAAATTTACATATTTGAAACACATCGACAATCATGGAGTGATTCAAGGGGTTAATGTAACCTCAATTTGTGATGAGATGAAGTTGTGGGTCAAAGAGGATGGGGAAATGAATATGGGTTAGGATAAAATAGATGGTGCTATTGTGGGTGTTAAACTTAAGAACATAAATTCATATGTATCTTTTATGGTTCATATGAGAAAATAATTGGATTTAGAGCCGATGAAGTTATTTTCAATCTTGGTATTGATTTTCAAGTTCATTATGATAGAGGTGATTAGGTGTGTGAGACATTAAATTATGTATTAAAAGATAATGGTATGATGTATTGTATAATCCTATAAACATTTAATGGTAAGGAGTATAATTTTTTTTATTAGTTGTTAAATATTGGTAATTGTAATGTTTTGAATGTTTTATGTAAGTTGAAGCTATAAAGATTAGGTGTTATCATACTCACACTCTCAATTTGGCATATGGAGGAAAGTACCTCTACAAAGAAAGGAAACGGTGTGTGTTGAAGGGGCTTGCCCCTTAGGATGCCACATCGATACACCCAACTATCGTTGCGTGATGAAGGGGCTTGCCTCTTAGGATTCTGCATCGATAGTTGGGTGGTATACTATGTTGAGCAAAGGTTTTTAAAGTCACCCGCCAACACTCTACTCAGAATGTACCCTCCTATAATATCAAAACCATCCCTTTTACAATGGACGGTTGTGATATTATGAGAGGGTGCATCTTGAGTGAAGGATAGTCGTTGACATTTATCAATACTTGAATTTTTCATGGGTATTAGATTTATGATGTTGTGATTATTTTATCATAGTGGATGATGTATATTTGATTTTTAATGTATCATATTAACGTTAATTTATGCTTCTTTTGTGTAGTAGTTACTCTTTTGTGTAGTGAATATGAATACTAGTAGCCTAGTTTCTCCCAATCCTATTTGTAAAATAAAGACATACAAAAATATGAGCTTCCACGTAAACTGAAGATGAAGGGTGTTCACATAAAAAGTTCAATTTATTAACAATTTAATGTGTATATTATTGATAGTTCAGTATGCCAATGAATACTAGTTATTCCGAATGTATAGCAAATACTTTTTATCATGCTTCAAAATTTTAGCACCATTTCTAAAATTCAAATAAAAGCGTGAAAATTTTGAAACATCTATACTCAATTTTAGTTTGAAAGTTGATTTTTTTCAAAAAGAAGGATATGTGCGTGTTACAATGATTCTTATTTTATTGTTATTTAATTATTATGTTTTGGCATGCATAAATGTCTGTTGTGTGTGTGTGTGTGTGTGTGTGTGTGTGTGTGTGTGTGTGTGTGTGTGTGTGTGTGTGTGTGTGTGTGTGTGTGTGTGTGTGTGTGTGTGTGTATTAAAGACGTTATTAATATTTTAATATTTTCATGCTTTTTGGTCATAACTTCTGTTTTAGATAAAAATGTTCCTATTTCAATAGTTTTTATTGTTTTTAGCTAAATGTAATAATTTCTATATATATATATATATATATATATATATATATATATATATATATATATAATTTTAGAAAAATATTATTTAATAAATAAAATAAACACCATAAAATATATTATTATACGATGTGAATTATATTTATAAGGTTAATTATAATATTTTATATGGAAGTTTCTCTCCACATTGAATACGTGTATTTGACATAATATTAATTTTGCAACAGACTTTGTCTCATTATATTTATTATTTTGCATTCTTTGTCACATTATAGATGACCATATTGTTATATGCTTATGCACTTGAAGCAGTAGGTAGTCCTATAAATTGTTGTTTTCCTTGCATTTCAATACTATCTTTTATACACATGGCTTTTGAATTAGATAAAAATTCGAATGCTTCCAATGTTTTAAGATGGTATTCATGTTGATGATGATGAATCACAAGTCAAAATTTATTTTGGTAAGTATGAAATATTTATTTCATTAACGATACAAAAATGCATGTAATAATTTTTAGGATGGGAAGGAGGCCGAAATGGTAGAGCATGATTGATCTTCCTATCCAAGAGATTACAGAGGAAAAGAGTCATTTTTCATATGATGACCTAGAATGGACACCAATAGGGGATGAGCCGAACGTCAAAATTTGTGCCGCCATACCGCTCGCAAGACTACATGCATTTCGAAAGGGGGGAGGTTCTAACAAAAGTTTTGAGACTACCTTTGCCCGCACAAATCACAAGTCAAAAAATATAGAAAATCCAAAACCACATACAACCAAGTCATATTATAGTTTTGGAAATTTGCTAACAAATTATTATTTTGTTTGTTCTTTTCGTAAATAGTTGTATAGAATTTGATGTTACCATTTTTAATGTAGACATTGGTGTTCGTATGGTCCAGAAAAAAATAGAAATAAGTTAGTAACAAGTGACAAATTAAGTAGGTGTATAATTAAAATGGGTTACCAATGTCATTTAAATGTGAAGGTTTTTTATGGGAGACCGAAAACGGCCATAATATTATACAACAATCTATTTCATTGTGATGTAAATGGTGATTATTGTCATGGGAGGAACGAAAATACCATTAATGATCCTCGTCTAAATGTTACCCCGTACTTATCAAATAAATGCAAAACTTATATCGGGAGTCTTTTGTTGATGGGAGTCACTGTGGACATGGTGTACGGTAAATATATAGAGGATCCATCAAAGATGGGTATATCAAGCAGGAGGGATGAATACATGGCAAGAAAGGATGTGGTGAACACATGGAAATGAGTTCACTGCACAAGGTCTCAAAATCATGTCGATGATGCCATGAGCGTGAACTTATGGCATGCAGAAGAAAGAGACAGTTTTCTACGATCAACGCCCAAATGGAACCACCGTTCCATTCATTATGGGGTTGCAAACATCATGGATTTGTGAGAGAATAGTTGAACATTCACACAATTCCATAGTCTCCATGGACTCTATGTTTGCTACCATTAAATATGGCGTAAATAATTGGAATGTATTTTGAAATGATGTGTAATTTACGCATCATTAATAATATTCCCTTTATGTTATATTAAACCCCATGTTACCATTTGATGTTATATTTCTTGCAGTACCAATTATGCAAATTTCTTGTTTTTGACGAGAAAGAAGCTGGGGTGCCCGTAGCATGGGCCATTTCTTTGAGGAATAAAATTGGAGATATTTATAGGTGGTTCGCGGAAGACCAAAAACAAGGAAAACACCTTTGTGCCAATTAGAAGGTCAATGCATTCATTACGGATGATGTGTCAGTTTAAATCCAAGCCATCAGGTGTGTTTTTGGTTGTCATGTAGTGCTATGCTTAGGCACGTGCATAGGGCATGGTTGCAAAACATAGATAAGTATTGTAGTAAGGAGTCTAGGTTGAAGAATTTCGAGAGACTAGGTACCATCATGTATGGTTCTGAAATGCATCACGAGCACATATTTCAAATCATTCAAGACTTCTTTAATGAATTCAAAGAGGAAAATAAGTTCCTCGAGTACTTCAGGAATACATGGTGTGAGAGCAAAGAATGTGTTGGTGAGTGTGATCCTTTGTGTGTTTCCTTATTAATTATCATCAATTATAATTCTTGGTTTATAATGTCACTGATTGTCAATCCTGTTGCTTGATAGCTATGTGGGCAAAAATTTTAAAAAACTTCTCCCATGCAAATCAAGAAACAAACGCATCCATCTAGTCCTACCATTATATTTTGAAGACTAGATACTTGCATGATAGACAAAAGAAATGTACTCACCGGATGGACTATTTGTTCTACACACTTGTGTACAAGGTGGAGACATTTTACAAACACAAGAGGAAGTTGCAAAAATCTAGATTATTGACCAATTTCAAAAAAGAAATATGTCTATTGATAGTAGTTCAGAGAGTAAAGAGTATTCTTGATATAGATTACCTTGCAATTATACCTGATTGCAATCAATTATGGGTAAGGAGCTAAATAACTAGAAGCACATGGTATTTGGTAAGGCAATGTGGAGCCTTGGACGTATGCAAATGTGCTTGTGCTATTAGAGGAAACACATGTAAGAACATGTTGAAGGCGTTGGAGTTTTTGCAAGCAATATGTGTCAATGTCATCATATCAAGCACCATAAGTGATTGGTAATTCAATGCCATCATATGTTACCGATTTAGATCACTAAGCATAAGTCTTAACAAAATAAGCATCGTGTTGAATTTCTTTTCATTTCACATGTAGGAGGCAATACTTATCGGGAGACAAGCAAGGTAAATGAAGACACGTTCTGACATGGCCCCTATTCATCGTTTCCAACAGTAGACATTGAAGGTAATTTAATGTCATCATATGTGGCAAGTAGTGATATATATTTCTAAGCATAATTTGTAATGAAAAAAGCATCGTGTTGAAATTGTTTTCATTTCTCATGTAGCAGCCAATACCTATGTAGAGACAAGCACTTAAACAATGACATGTTATGGGATGGCCCATCCTCACAACCTCAACACTCACTGATAGTCGATGGTTAGTTTTTAATGCTTTCAATCAATTAATCAATGCTAATGATAATGTTCGTCACACATATTTATGATTAGGTGGCATTGTGCATTCATGTGTACAATGATATTGAAAAACCTAGTGTATAAATAAATAATTTTCTATAATGTCTTATACGTCACAGGAAAACCTAAAACAGTTGGGGTTGGTGGTTTGATGATAGAAAGAGATTCATATTTTATGGAACACACATCCAATGAATTCTTGAATTCCATCTCCGATACATGACTGAGTACAAATGAACACAAAAAAAATATTCTTTGAATGTGTTCAAAGGTTTAGGAGAGACCTAAAAGCATCAAATATGTTGGATGTTGATTTCAAAGTAGATTTCAATTATATTTCCACCACCCGCATGCGTCCATGGTTTAGTGCGAGTAAAAAATGCCACCAGAGTGTGAGTAAGAGGCCACTCATTGTAGAATATTTGAACAATCACGCTAAAGACTACGAATGCTTCCAATTTCCTGACGGAAATCATGCAAAGAGGAGACAAACCACACAAACGGAACATACAGGTTAAAAAATTAAACTATTAATGTGAACTATTTGGAAAAAAAATAATTGTGGAGGTGCAGACAAACATATTGATCATTTATTTTACAGGTGGTTCTAATGCAGCTAAAACATCTCCCGCCACCGCTTATCTTTCAACAATTTAGCGTCTACCCGAGGTGTGTATTGAATTTCCTTAATATCATAACATTTATTTACTATATATATAAGGTAACAATCCTTTGATACCTTATCTAATATTTAATTCATTGTGTTGCAGATGCAATGGATTCGCAAAGAGATGTATCTTATGGAATGAGCAGGTTGAGCTTTGGAAAGTAAATGTATGGCATGTTGAGTGGGCCTAAATTATAATTGTAAACATTATCAATTCATGTATAGGAGATTGTACATTACGTATATTTAAAATACATAAATATGGAACATGTATAATTGACATACTCTTTGACTATTTTTTAGAGTATTTTAAAAAATGGGGTGCGTTTACCACCACGTTGAAAAACGCACAGTTTCTTTCAATGCTTTGAAAAATGTGATTATGTTCTCCAAAAGGTGTAACCCATGGTGCTCTTCCTCCTTGTTGTAAACATTGACTCCACATCAACTACTTTTCATGTGGATATGGGTTGAATTTTTCTAAAGCGATGGAAAGTGGGGCGCATTTTACACCATGTCAAAAAACGCAAGGTGTTTTTCAGCACTTTGAAAAACATGACCCCGTTCTCCAAAAGGTGCAACCCATGATGCTTTTCCTTCTTTTTGTAAACATTGACTCCACATCAACTACTTATCAAGTGGATATGGGTTCAATTTTTCCAAAGCGATGGAAAAAGGGGTGTGTTTTCTGCCATGTTGAGAATACACGATGTTTTTCAACACTTTCAAAAACGTGATCACGTTATCCAAAAGGTGCAACCTGTGGTGCTCTTCCTTCTTGTTGTAAACATCGAATCCACATCAACTAATTATTAGGTGGATATGGGTTGAATTTTTCCAATGCAATGGAAAGTGGGGTTTGTTTTCTACCACATTCAAAAACACATGGTGTTTTTCACCACTTTGAAAAACCCAACCCCGTGCTCCAAAAGGCACAACCCATGGTGCTCTTCCTCCATGTTGTAAATATTGACTCCACATCAACTACTTTTAAGATGGAGAAGGCTTCAATTTTTCCAATGCTATGGAAAGTGGGGTGCATTTTACACCACGTTGAAAAACACATGTTGTTTTTTAGCACTTTGAAAAATACGACCCCGTTCTCCAAAAGGAATAATCCGTGGTGTTTTTCCTTCTTTTTGTAAACATTGAATCCACATCAACTCCTTGTCATGTAGATATGGGTTGAGTTTTTCTATTGCGATGGAAAAAAGGGTGCGTTTTCCACCATGTTGAAAAACACACAGTGTTTTTTAGCACTTTAAAAAATGTGATCATGTTCTCCAAAAGACGGAACCCATGGTGCTTTTTTTTCTTCTTGTAAACATTGAATCCACATCAACTACTTATCATGTGGATATGGGTTTATTTTTTTAATGCGATGGAAATTTGGGTGTGTTTTCCACCACGTGTAAAAATGCACTGTATTTTTTAGCACTTTTAAAAACCCAACCCATTCTCCAGAAGGTGCAACCTGTGATGCTCTACCTCCTTATTGTAAACATTGAATCCACATAAACTACTTGTCAGGTAGAGAAGGGTTCAATTTTTCCAATGCAATGGAAAAAGGGGTGTGTTTTTTAGCATGTTTAAAAATGCACGGTGTTTTTCAACACTTTGAAAAACGTGACCTCGTTCTCCTAAGGGCACAACCCACATTGATTTTCCTTCTTGCTGTAAACATTGACTCCAGATCAAATAATTATCAGGTTTATATAGGTTCAATTTTTCTAAAGTGATGGAAAGTGGGTTACATTTTCCACCACATTGAAAAATGCATAGTGTTTTTCAGTACTTTGAAAAACGCAACCCTATTCTCCTAAAGGCTTAACCCATGGTGCTTTTCCTTCTTGTTGTTAACATTGAATCCACATCAACTTTTTGTAAATATTGAATCCACATCAGCTCCTTGTCTGGTGCATATGGGTTGAATTTTTCCAATGTGATAGATAGTGGGGTGTGTTTTCCGCCACGTTGAAAACCGCATGGTTTTTTTCAACACTTTGAAAAACGTGACCCTATTCTCCAAAAGTTACAACCTGCGGTGCTTTTCCTTATTGTTGAAAACATTAAATCCACATCAATTACTTGTCATTGGATATTGGTTGATTTTTTTTAATATGATGGAAAGTGGGATGCATTTTCTGCCACGTTGAAAAACGCACGGTGTTTTTCAACATTTTGAAAAACCTAACCCTGTTCTCCATAAGGTGCAACCTGTGGTGCTCTTCCTCCTTGTTGTAAACATTAAATTCACATCAACTACTTGTCAGGTGGAGAAGGGTTCAATTTTTCCAATGTGATGGAAATTTGGGTGTGTTTTAAGCCACATTGAAAAATGCACGATTTTTTTCATCTCATTGAAAAATGTAACCCTGTTCTCCAAAAGGCGCAACCCGTGGTACTTTTCCTTCTTGTTATAAACATTGAATCCACATCAACTACTTGTCATGTGGATATGGGTTGATTTTTTCTAATGCAATGGAAAATGGGGTGCGTTTTCCTCCATGTTAAAAAATGTACATTGTCTTTTAGCAATTTGAAAAACGTGATCACATTCTCCAAAAGGTGCAACCCATGGTTCTTTTCCTTCTTTTTGTAAACATTGCTTCCACATCAACTACTTGTCAAGTGGAGAAGGGTTCAATTTTTCTAAAGGGATGGAAAAAGGGGTGTGTTTTCTACCACGTTGAAAAACGCACAGTGTTTTTCAACACTTTAAAAAACGTGACCCTGTTCTCCAAAAGGTGCAACCCACAGTGCTTTTCCTTCTTGTTGTAAACATAGAATCCACATAACCTAATTATCATGTGGATATGTGTTGAATTTTTGCAATGCGATGGAAACTGGGGTGTATTTTGCACCACATTGAAAAATGCACGGTGTTTTCCAACACTTTGAATAACACAACCCCGTTCTCGAAAAGGTGCAACCTGTGGTGATTTTCCTTCTTGTTGTAAATGTGATGACCACTAAAAACAACCCACTTGACACCCAAGAACAACCTAGGATTAGTTAGGAAAATTATGGAATAATTTTGTTTATTATTTAAAAGAGTCTACAACCAGGTTAAAAGGCAACAACTTTCACTAACAAGTTCCAGAGCAATTCTAATTCAATAGAAAATAATTTTCCTTTATTAACAATTATTAGAGGTCATAGGTCTAGAATTTAGGGTTAGAAGGTACATAAAGTTGAGAGGGTAATTCCTCACCATACCTACTCTCTAATAGGCTTAAAGGTTCAACTTGATTTTTTATCAAAATTAATGCATTCAAAAATTTCCCAAATTATTTCCATTGGATAGGAAATTTCCTTACCTTTCCAATGATATAAATAAGTCCTTCTAACTCCTCACATTTTTCAAGTTATGGGCCGGTGGGCCTTGGGGTGAAAATTTTCCCCAAAAGCAGGCCTGCAGGCCCATGGGTGAAAATTTTCCCCAAGGGCGGGTCGGGGGCCCGCCGGGAAAAAAAATTGCTCCTACATACCCATGGGTCTGCATGTCCACTAGGGACATGTGGCGTCTCCTAAGTCCGCCCGGGGTGAGCTGGGTGGCGAGAGACATTTTGAAAACTTTTCCCGCGCGGGGTGAAAGCCAACTTTGCATCTGCGCTGTCGTAAGTCCGTAAGGGACATGTGGTGTCTCCAAGCCAATGTCGGAAGGGTGGGGCGATGGGGAGAAAATTATTATAATACCCTGAAGGGAAAAAAGGATCACATTCACCCGCACCTCCATTGATGCCTTGTGATGCGA
The DNA here is from genome assembly GCA_019776745.2 of Taxus chinensis. Classification (NCBI taxonomy): domain Eukaryota; kingdom Viridiplantae; phylum Streptophyta; class Pinopsida; order Cupressales; family Taxaceae; genus Taxus; species Taxus chinensis. The sequence continues at coordinate 188,265,704 of CM034146.1, forward strand.
CGTGGCAGCTCTTGATTGACCACGGTTCGGCAGCACGAAAGGGAAAATTTGAAGAAAAATACCAATTTTTTTCTAAAACACCAAAGGAAAAAAGGAACCCGATCCTTCGACGAAGCCTCACGATGCCATGTGGAAGCTCTTGGTTGGCCATGGGTCGATGGGGGGCGGCAGGGAAAATTAGAAAAAATTTCCCAAAATATTTCTGAAGCGCTAAGTTAAAAAGTGATCCGCCCCTCCACCAACACCTTGTGGTGCCATGTGGCAGCATATGATGTGTTGCGGGCCAATGGGGTGGTGGGGAAAATTTGGAAAATTTTGCCAAAAGTTTTCTTAAGCTCTAAGGGAAAATTTTGGGCCTGCAGGCCCGGCAAGGAATATTTTCCCAAAAAGTTTTTTTGACGCCAAGTGAAGAAAAACTTCAAAAGGCCATAAGTTTTGATAGAGGGCTTGTGTTTGGGCAAACGATCACTTTCTGGAAATCTCTCAATGCCCTCTTTACACAGGACTCATTAGTTTTAAATTTTGATAAAGTTTAAGGAGTCAATTTCAAGAAAATGACCTGCGGGATTTTAGAGTGCAAACTGGTAAATTTTAACTTGTTCAATTTGTTCTTATCCCTCTCTCAACATGTCAAATAGACATGGAAAATTTTTGTAGGTGTATTTAAGAGAGATTTCATGATTCAATTTTTCTGATTGATTTGTAATTTGAACATTTACATGTATCGACAGCAAAATGACTGCAAAATGGTTTGAGACCGATTTTGCTAAGTTTTCGAAGAAATTCCTTGAGTGTTAATGTCTAGATGAATTTGATTAGATCTTATTATGCCCAAATTAATGTTTCATTTTTTATTTCTTTGTTGCAGATTCGGTATGTGCATTTGGGATTACATAATTGTCAATTTGAAATTGCAAGACATAGATCAAATTTTAAAATGTCTATTTGCCATTTTCTTCTTCTAAGCATTATAATATGTTCCAATCCTAATCCAATACATTTAGTTGATTCAAACAAACTATTCACAACTAAGATACATATCTGATTTCCAATTTTCACATATTTCAAAAGATAGAGTATTACACATTCCTTTATATGCATTTCTTCCTTACAAACAGATATTTCAATTACATTTAAGAGATCAAATTCAATACTACAGGGTAATTTGAGGAAGGTAATACATCATTCATTGATTCTAAAAGACAACATTGTAACATCCTTATTTTATTCTTTCCAAAATCATATATTATATACATGACAAAATAATACATTTTCTTCTCACTTATTTCACTTTTCCACTTTCTAAACAGGGATTTCATAGTGCATTTTAAACACAGATTTCCAATGGAAATAATATCATATGAACAAGGCAAACACTTCCATTAATTCATTCAAAATCCTACAACCTCCTTCCATTTGATTTCAAAATACAACATACAAATTACGTATCATTCTTTCCAAAACAAAATACAGATTATAACTCTTTTACATTTCAAATTTCAACTTTCATTGTTAATACAAAGTATCTTTCCATTATAATTAATACACATATCATCCACTTCAAGTGGGAAAGGGGTTACAATAAGATTTCATTTCACAAGGGACTGTCAAACTGACTTTTTTTCAGCTGTAGAACAGCGACATGCATATTCCTCATTCTTCCAAATTGTGATCACAACAAGAGTAGGGGAAAGGCAACGCTCTCCACCCAACCAAGAAATCCAATGAAGAGGAGAAACCATCATTCTTCATTGGACCCAGATGCAAAACCACAATGCAATAAAATATGTGATCCAACTCATGGCAACAAAAAGCTTCCACAAACACACAAACATCATTTCCACAAGAAAACACAGTCCAAAATAGAATATAGTTGACAACTACATTAAATCATGAAAAACATTACTAAAGCTTCATCCAACAAACCAAAGGAGAAAGAAACTATGGAAGATTCTTCTTATGCCTCCCAAAGGGGAAATGGGTATCACCACCTGAGAAAAAACCACCAAAATATGTATATGTATGTATATATATATATATATATATATATATATATATATATATATATATAATATATATATATATATATATATATATATATATATATATATATATATTTATATATTTATATATATATCATTTCAAATCCCTGACATGCCCTTATGCCTCCCCCAAGTACCCCTTAGTCCTCACATTTCCTTATGCCTCCCCAACCTCTTATGGTACCCCATAATGAGTAAAAAAATACAAGCTATTTCTTTGTAAGGTGAAACCCAAATCCCAACTCCCTCCACCCTTATACATCCCTAAAACACACTTGTTTCTCCCACAAAATATAACCCCATAGTCTTCTCCTACACCATTCCTAGGCCATCTACCCAACAGCCCACAAACATGCTAAAACATTTATACATTAACACTTACATTCATAAAAGAAGAGCATTTCAAGAGTCAAGCTCCTACCTCTCCATGACAGAGTTGTTCCAAGTTCCAAAATAGCAAGCTTTATCCCAATGCAAGCAATCCAAACTAGCTAAGCACAAAGCAAGAGCTCCCAAAATAGCAAGGAATTCTCCCAAGAATAAAGTCTCCAAAATGAAGCAACCCCAAAACAAGGTAAGCAATTCAAATTTTATAGAAGAGGGAAGGGAAGAGGATGAGGCAGATCCACGTAGGATGCCATATCACACATCTTCAACCCCAACCCCAAAAGTCAACTTCATTCTCCAAAGCATAAGAAATAGGTGCGTGAATAATATGACAGTTTACTTACACACTTAAATCCAACCCACACCCCAAAGGGCTAAGATTAAATCATGTAAGAAAAGTGCAATTAAAACCTAGAATCTGCCTTCTCAAAAAACATTATAAACATCTAATCTCAACTCCCCAACCATAGGTATGGTTGGTAATTAAATTTAAGGGGTATGGGACAAGTTTAACTTGTCCCAGAAACCTCCAAAAACAACCTCCAAGGACAAATTCGAATTTCCAAGAGGGTGGAGTGTTTCACACTCAAAATTTAACTTACACATCACTTACACATTACTTATAACACTATAAATCATGACCAACAACTCTCATTAATTACCCTCTTATGACATATTTGATTTATTTATTTTAACAATATGATTACTCACAAAATTTATACACCATTTAATAATTAATGGAAGGGGTAAAAGCATCACAAAATAAACACATGCAAACATAAACAAAGGGACCAAAATAAAATAAAATACATGAAACCCCTTGGTCACAATTAAAGGTGATCCCCCCATGGGAATCCCTAACACACAAAAAAAAATACTAGCTACCATGGTGACCTTTTTGAATTCATCTAGAATTCCAATGTGGTTGGTCTTCAATTCCCCCATGTTTGTTGTGATATTTAAAACCTGCAAAACACAAATACCTCTTTCGGCCTCGTGGCCATATCAGAACATCAAAAATAATACAAATATAATTACCAAAATCATCTAGATATACAAATCACAACAATATCAAAGCAAACTAGCAATATCATTTGCAATTTTACTCAATAATTATATCATCATCCAATAATTTCCATTTCTAGGTCTACTCACAATATCCAAATATCACAAGTCTGTACAACATCCATAATATAACCATGTCAAACAATATACCATCATCAATATCCAAAATGCCTCTAATAATCATCATGCATCATAACTGAATCAAGCCAACATTAATCGATGATCTACATATATAATCATACTATAATAAGGTCCATAATCATGTCTATAAAATAATCAGCAGTATCATGATTAGTAATAAGAGGTGTCAAAGGAAAGTCGTCACTACAGTAAAACATGACTCCACATCAACTACTTATCAAGTGGATATCAGTTCAATTTTTCCAAAGCGATGGAAAGTGGGTTGTGTTTTCCACCACATTGAAAAACACACAGTGTTTTTTAGGACTTTGAAAAATGTTACCCCGGTCTCCAAAAGGTGCAACCCACGGTGCTCCTCCTCCTTGTTGTAAACATTGACTCCACATCAACTACTTTTTTGGTGGAGAAGGGTTTAATTTTTTTAATGCGATGGAAAAAGGGGGTGCGTTTTCCGCCACGTTGAAAAAAACATGGTGTTTTTCAGCACTTTGAAAACCATGACCCCGTTCTCCAAAAGGCACAACCTACGGTGCTTTTCCTTCTTGTTGTAAACATTGAATCCACATCAAATACTTATCAGGTGGATATGGGTTGAATTTTTCCAATGTGATTTAAAGTGGGGTGCATTTTCCACCACGTTGAAAAATGCACGGTGTTTTTCAGCACTATGAAAAACCTAACCCCGTTCTCCAAAAGACGCAACCCGTGGTGGTCTTTCTCCTTGTTGGAAACATTGACTCCAAATCAACTAATTTTCAGGTGGAGAAGGGTTCAAATTTTCAAAAGTGATAGAAAAAGGGGTGCATTTTTCGCCACATTGAAAAATGCACAGTGTTTTTCAACACTTTGAAAAATGTGATTACGTTCTCCAAAAGACGCATCTCATGGTGCTCTTCCTTATTTTCGTAAACATTGAATCCATATCAGATACTTATTAGGTGGATATGGGTTGAATTTTTCTAATGCGATAGAAAGTGGGGTGTGTTTTCCACCATGTTGAAAAACACATGGTGTTTTTTAGCACTTTTAAAAACACGACAATGTTCTCCATAAAGTACAACCCATGGTGATCTTCCTCCTTATTGTAAACATTGAATCCACATCAAATACTTTTCAAGTGGAGAAGGGTTCAAATTTTCCAATGTGATGGAAAAAGGGGTGCGTTTTCTGCCACATTGAAAAACGCACAGTGTTTTTCATCACTTTGAAAAATGCGACCCCATTCTCCAAAAGGTGTAACCCATGGTGATTTTCCTTCTTGTTGGAAACATTGAATCCACATAAGATAATTTTCATGTGGATATGGGTTGAGTTTTTCCAATGCGATGGGAAATGGGGTATGTTTTCTACCACGTTGAAAAACTTAAAGTGTTTTTCCGCACTTTGAAAAATGTGATCATGTTCTCCAAAAGGTGCAACCCACGGTGATTTTCCTTCTTCTTGTAAACATTGAATCCAAATCAACTACTTGTCGGGTGGAGAAGGGTTCAATTTTTCCAAAGTGATATAAAAAGGGGTGCATTTTCCATCACGTTGAAAAACGCATGGTGTTTTTCAGCACTTTGAAAAATATGATCTGGTTCTCCAAAAGGCGCAACCCGTGGTACTTTTCCTTCTTGTTGTAAACATTGACTACACATCAACTACTTATCAGGTGGATATGGGTTAAATTTTTTCAATGCGATGGAAATTCGGTTGTGATTTCTACCACGTTTAAAAATGCACGGTGTTTTCCAGCATTTGGAAAACCTAACCCCGTTCTCCAAAAGGCGCAACCCACAGTGATCTTCCTCCTTATTGTAAACATTGAATCCACATTAAATACTTTTCAAGTGGAGAAGGGTTCAATTTTTCCAAAGTGATGGAAAAAGGGGTGCGTTTTTCGCCACATTGAAAAATGCATGATGTTTTTCAACACTTTGAAAAATGCAACCCCATTCTCCAAAAGGTAAAAACCCATGGTAATTTTCCTTCTTTTTGTAAACAATGACTCCACATAAACTACTTATCAGGTGGATATGGGTTGAATTTTTTCAATGTGATGGAAAGTGGGTTACGTTTTCCACTACATTGAAAAACGCATGGTATTTTTCAGCACTTTGAAAACCCTGACCCCGTTCTCCAAAAGGCACAACCTACGGTGCTCTTCCTCCTTGTCGTAAACATTGAATCCAAATAAATTAATTTTCACATGGAGAAGGGTTCAATTTTTCCAATGTGATAGAAAAAGGGGTGTGTTTTCCACCACATTGAAAAACACACAATGTTTTTCAACACTTTTAAAAACATTACCTCGTTCTCCAAAAGGTGCAACCCGTGGTGCTTTTCCTTCTTGTTGTAAACATTGACTCCACATTAACAAATTATTAGGTGGAGAAGGTTTCAATATTTCGAATGTGATGGAAAGTGGTGTGTGTTTTATGCAACGTTGAAAAATGCATGGTATTTTTCATCACTTTAAAAAACACGACCACGTTTTCCAAAAGGCGCAACCCACAGTGATTTTCCTTCTTATTGTAGAAATTGAATCCACATTAACTAATTGTCATATGGATATGGGTTGAGCTTTTCCAATGTGATGGAAAAAGGGGTGCATTTTTCGCCATGTTGAAAAAGGCACAAATTTTTTCAGCACTTTGAAAAACATGATGACGTTCTCCAAAAGGTGCAACCCACGGTGCCATTTCCTTCTTGTTGTAATCATTGAATCCACTTCAAATACTTGTCAGGTGGATAAGGGTTGAAATTTTCCAATGCGATGGAAAGTGGGGTGCATTTTCCACCACATTGAATAATGCACGGTGTTTTTAAGCACTTTGAAAAACCCGACCCTATTCTCCATAAGGTGTAACCCGTGGTGCTCTTCCTCGTTAAAAACATTGAATCCACATCAAATAATTTTCAAGTGGAGAAGGGTTAAATTTTTCAAATGCGATGGAAAGTGGGGTGCATTTTACGCCATGTTGAAAAATGCATGGTGTTTTTCATCACTTTCAAAAACACGACCCCATTCTACAAAAGGCGTAACCCGCGATGCTTTTCCTTCTTGATGTAAACATATAATCCACATAAAATACTTGTCATGTGGATATGGGTTGAGTTTGTCCAATGTGATGGAAAATGGGGTGCATTTTCCACCACGTTGAAAAATGGACGGTGTTTTTCAGCACTTTGAAAAACGTGATCACGTTCTCCAAAAGGTGCAACCTGCAATGTTTTTCCTTCTTGTTGTAAACATTAAATCCACATCAAATACTTTTCAGGTGGATAAGGGTTCAGTTTTTCTAATGCAATGAGAAACAAGTTGTGTATTCCACCATGTTGAAAAGTGCACGGTGTTTTTCAGCACTTGTAAAAACCATTTATACATCAAATTTGTATAACATTGCAAAAAAACTATGAGAAGATGAGAAGTTACACTTGAACCAATGAAATCAATTTTGTTTTCTTAATGAATGGTAACACACGTTTAAACTAAGATCATTCCATTGTAATGTATACAAAGTATGGAAATTACATGCTTCAATGAGAACTTGAAATTTGAATTCTCTATAATATGTAAAGTAACTGGAAGTAACATTCACAATACTCACACATTTTAAATCTTTTTCCATTTTAAATATTTTTTAGTATGTTTTGATGGTATAATTATTATTTACTCTTTTAAAAACTAAAATATATGTTGAACCAACACCTGTTGACATCAAAGGTCACATGGAAAGTCTCATTTTATTACAAAGTCATATTTTATGTCAAAGGTCACTTAGATAGTCTTCGATGTGAGTGACTGGTAATATTTTTCTCAATCGACGCCTTAGCCAAGATGTACATCTTCTTCCATAATTATTTGTGACCTTCGTGAATTTTAACAATGGAATTAAAACTTGCCACTTGTTTTTCGAACACTTTTTTGTTGGATTCACACATCATCTCCCAATTCTTAATTTCTACTTCCAAATCTTGAACCTAAAGATCCAACTCCATCTTCTTCGAGGAAACATCTAGTAATTGGTCCTATAATTGCTTATTAACCTTTGAAAATTTTAAATATTACAGCCTAAGTCTTTCATGCTTGATTTTATAAAACTTTACCTTGTTCATTGCATGTTTCAATTCTATTTCCATATGAACTGACAGGGACGACTCATCTTCTTGTCCAGCTGCAACATTTCCATTTGCAGGGCTCTCTACAATCTTTCTGAACACATTAGTAATGGGACTATAAAATTTTACAAAGTCTTTTGGTTCTGGCACTGGTGATACCTTGTGCTTTCCAACCTTCTTTTGTCTTGTCATCTAATTAAACCTTTATTTAAACAACCAATTAATATTTGTTAACATTCAAATGTAATTATAACCATATACCGTACACGGAAGCAAAACCCAACAAAGTAACCATATACCATTTACCGTAATCCACATTCATAGTCACATTAATACATTAACCATATACATAGTGACAACATCATTATTTATAAAATAAATGGAATGTCACATAACAAGAAAAAAAACCATCTAATGTGCTATAAATAAAACCACAAACCATATTTAATTTAACAAGAATGTAATACTAAATCGTAAACATCAAACACATTAAAGTAACAACCTTATCACACATATATACAACTATCTTCTAATCACACTTATATTACTCTTCCTTATTCATCACATCACACACCAGATATAACAATTGAAATACATGATTTAAATACTAATTACTGTGCACATCATAACATCAACTTAAAAACAACCATATTAGTGTAAAATCACATACATCTAATAATCATAATTTAACCACATATGTCTATCCATATAATCTATTATGATAAAAAGGCAAAATTCATCAAATATAACTAATTTGTTGCATACGACATAATCAATATCTATACATATATGTCTAATATATAAGTAAAATTTGTTAAATATGTAAATGAAATATAAAAGTTTTATTACTAGTATATTCATTTTCTATAAATAGAACCACAAACCATATTTAATTTAACAAGAATGTAATACTAAATCGTAAACATCAAACACATTAAAGTAACAACCTCATCACACATATATACAACTATCTTCTAATCACACTTATATTACTCTTCCTTATTCATCACATCACATACCAGATATAACAATTGAAATACATGATTTAAATACTAATTACTGTGCACATCATAACATCAACTGAAAAACAGCCATATTAGTGTAAAATCACATACATCTAATAATCATAATTTAACCACATATGTCTATCCATATAATCTATTATGATAAAAAGGCAAAATTCATCAAATATAACTAATTTGTTGCATACGACATAATCAATATCTATACATATATGTCTAATATATAAGTAAAATTTGTTAAATATGTAAATGAAATATAAAATTTTTATTACTAGTATATTCATTTGTTATCATTGTCTTGGGTGGGAGTTCTTATTGTTTTTTCCTCAATTTTCGCCTAAGCCTACATGTACATCTTCTTCCATATTTCCTTCTGATCTTCATGTGTTTTAAGAATAGTATTAAAGTTTGCTACATGATTTGTGAACACTTTTTTTTTCCTCTTCATGCATTGTCTCCCAATTCTTAATTTGCAGTTCTAACTCCTGAACCTCGACCTCCAACTCCATCTGCCTTGAGGTAATTTCTCCTATTTCATCCAATATTTCCTTGTTTTTTTTCGTAAAATATAAATTTTCCGATGCAAAGCTTTCGCACTAGTTTTGATAGATTTTTTTCTTATTTATTACAATTTTCATTTCTAAATCCATAAAAACTAGCGGGGAAGGATCGTCTTCTTGTGTAGCACCAACATATTTATTTGTAAATCTCTTTGCATTCTTTTTAAATGGTTAAGTGTCACTATCGAATGATTCATAATCATTTGGTTCTTGCACTAGCGAAGCCTTGTGCTTTCCAGTCTTCTTTAGTCTTTCCATCTAAATAAACATGTATTATAACAATCAATTATTATCTCTTACCATTCAAACATAATGCGAAAGGAAATAATGCACTTAACTTATACGTAACAAAATATTATCATGGATGAAATATAGATGAAAGTTTCATAACCACATCCAACCCAAGTACGCATACATGGATGTAGAACGCAACTATGTAATGATAAACCACAATCCATAATTACTAAACACATCAAACCCAAGCAAACATACGAGGAATACGAACTCAAATATGTAACCACATACCAAAAACGGTAATCCACAATCCATAGCCACATTAATACATTAACTAGATACACAGTGACAACATCATCATTTATATAGTAAACGGAATGTCACATAACAACAATAAAAACCATCTAATGCATTATAAACAAATCGTAAATGGATAACTGATGCGCTAGAATTAGCAGGAACTTGACAAGGTCATAACTTGAGCTTCGGGTGTCTATTTGAGTCATTTTGTTTTTGAAACCACATGTTTCGATGAGACGAACACAGCGGAAACAAGCCCTACCCATTGGGGTAAGTTTTTGACACATTTTCGGGCCCTAAATCTGCCATCTTGAGGCTAAAAATTAGGATTAAGTTATAGTGCGGTTTTTTCCTATTTTTGGGCATTAGTTAATTTTCGTCTATTAGTTGCATTATGAGTTAAAAAATTTATCAATTCCTCTAATTTAGGGATGTAGAAGATGCATGGCACTTTTTGTGCCCGTACGAATAAGCATGCGAACCTACTAAGAATAGCAAGTTCTAGTAAACTGCTAAAAATAGTAATTTCTGCCACCTAGAGTAGATTTAGTCAAAGTTAGTTAGAGTTTTCTTGGAAAATCAAGTTGGGAGTTGTTTTCCTATTTAGGAAACATTGTAATTCATTATTTAGTAACAAAGAAGGAGATCTATTATCTTTTAGAGTTTGTAATGCCCACTTCCCTACGACATTTAGTTGATTATCATTTTGAGTTATGCAGACTTTTGGATATGGATATGACTTATACTTACGTTGATTAGCATGAGGTTTTGTGAGTAGATGCATTTGGGATATGATTGGATTTTTGTTTTCAATATGATTTACACTGACTCATGGACAGACTATTGGATACCGATATTATTTTTATATGGATATATTGCATGTGTTCTAACATTGGATTTCTTCGCCATGATGAGTAGAATGTAGTTGTTGAATTTACATTACTGTAATTTTGGATAATGATGAAATGCATAATTAAGTTGTGATTTAGACCTAGAAATAATAATTGATTGAATTACGTATAGATGTTAGTAAATTTCATGCATATGGTTATTTTGGATATTTTAACATGGCCGCAAGGCCGAAGAGGGTATTTTGCATTTTGCAGGAAACACAGCATGATCACAACCATGAGGGGGATTGGGAACCAAACACAATAGAATGTCGGGTGGTTACAACATTTGGTCGTCAAGGCAACTAGTAAATTGTATTGTGTTACCTTTATTCTTTTATGTGTTAAGAAAATTTCCATGAGGGGGAAATTTTCTAATGTGACCAAGAGGGTAAGAATTTTAATTACTTGTTTTAACTTACTTTAGTACGTGATTTTATTTGTGATGTTTCTTTTTTAAAATTACATTGCTAAGTGTGTTTAGATTGATGTAATATCTTGTTTAATTTTTTAAGTTTTAGAGGGAAGTCTAGTGGATGTAATTAATTTTGATGGTTGGCTCCTTGAGCCTTGTGTTTCCTCATGTATTGAATGCTTGGTTTTGAGTGTTGACCACTCCAAACTCTTAGAATCTCGAATTTGAGATTTAGGGCAATTTTGGGGGACTTGTGGGACAAGTTAAACTTGTCCCACACTTTCCAAAACCCCTTACCAACCATATCTATGGGTTGGGAATCCAAAAAGGGGATTATTTATTGTTTTGGGAAGAGAAATATGACTTTGGAGTGCACTTTTCTTCATTTTGCATTTATTTGTGCCTTTAGACACATGGGAAGGGATGGATGTGGATGAGAGATGTCATTTAACCCAACCACCCATTTATGGTGTTTTGGGATTTGAGTTGACTTAGGGGAGGTGGTCTTGAGGATGTGTGATGTGGCATCCTACAAGGAGCCACATCACCCTCACTCTTCCTCTTGTCTATTTATGGAAATTTCCTCCATTGTGGAGGGGGTTGGAGTTTTGTTTTTGTTTTGTGGAAGAGTTCTCTTTTGTTATTTTTGGGAAAGAAAAGAATTGGGAGAAGGAGGAAAAGAGAGTGCTTGGACTTGTATGCTTGGATTGTTTTGGAGGGAGCTTGGACAAATTTCTTGCTTTAGGCTTCTCCAATGGAGAGGTAGGAAACCTTCTCCTTTGTTTTGCTTTCTTGTTATTGTTGCTTCTATGCTAAATTTGTGAATAATGCATGTTTACCTTAGTGTATTGTGAAAAAAATGGATAGAATGCTTATTGTGTAGTATAGGAGAGGTCTATGGGAATACTCATGAGGGAGGCATAAGAGTAGATTAGGATATTGTGGAGGGAGTTTGAGAGGGATGCCCATCTTGAGTGAGAATGTTTACATTCTTACCTTGTTCTTGAGGGAGCCATAAGAGGAGGGAGGCATAAGAGTATGGGAGGAAAAAGGGGTACTTGAGGGAGGCATAAGAGTCATAGGGGCTTGAGTTTTATTGTGGAGGGTTTTGGATGGGCATCTCATCTCAATTGGGAGGCATAAGGAAAATCATTCCCATAGTTCCTTCTCTTGTTGGCTTGGATGAAAGCCTTGTTGTACAAAGTATTGTGTTATTTGTGTTTCCTTGTTGTTCCCTCTTTTTTTTTTCTTTGAATGTTGTGAAGAAATTGTATTGTGGAAGCAAGTGTTGTTGCCTTGAGTTGGAGACCACCCTTCATTGTGTTGTGTTTGGGGCTCGGGGGTCAATGGAGGAGATTGCTTCTCTTCTCCATTGAGTTTTGGTTGGGAGGAGAGTGTTGCCTCTCCCCCTATCTCGGTTGTGATTTGAAATACTTGAGACATGGAGCATGGATGAAGAACAATTTGGAGCACAAGAACCTTGTTGTTGACAATGTTAAAACATCATGTATTGACCCACCTTGAGTGGAGGAAAAATGTAATATTGCTTTGTTTCCTTTAACTTCCATTATTACAAATTTATTTCCACATGAAGTAGAAAGTGATGTAACAAATGTTGAATGAAAGTTGTTGTTGAATTCCAATAATAAGCATGAAATGTAGATGGAATCAAAAGTTGAAAGGATGACAATCTATTTATTCTCCTTCTTACTTGAATTGGAACCTCTCATGTGTATGTTAATCTTGTTTACATGCTAGTAGTCCTTGCTTTAAAACTTGATGGAAGAAATTTTGGAACCCTCTTGAAGGGTGTTGGGGAAGTTTTACAAGAATACATATTAAATTTTGTCTTAATTACTTGAAGGATATATAATGAAAAGTGAGAATATTAGTGCAACCTTTATCCTTGTAAAATAGATAAAAGCAGTTTATGAATGATTGGTTGCATACATGACAAATATTTTATTCATGCTTCTTTTATGTACAATATTTTAATTTTGATTTTCAAATTCCCCTTGAAAATTTGATTACTTTTCCATCCTACATTAATACACGTTTACTCACTCTTTTTACCATTATAGTTCCAAAATTTTCCATCTTCTATGATGAAAGGAAAAGCTGCATGGGTTATCCAGGTTTGTAGTGTGGCCCTTAGCCCCATAAAATATTAGAATAATTATAAAACCAACCTCTATTAATTAAAATGGAGTTTTCCTTAATCAAACCTAAGTTCCTCTCAACCACAAGTCCAATTTCTATCAATCTTTTCCTTTGCATCTGGAGACATTGATGATTGGAGCACAACAAGACCCCTTACAAAATGGTTTGATAGACAAAAATAAATAAATAAACCATTCATGTTCAGGCAAGAAAAGTCCAGTTCACGTTTTTGTGTGTGGGTGTGAATGGGGGCGAATCAATGGATAAATACATCCATACAGAAATGGTAAAACACAAAATTTGAAGAAACATTCGATACTGATCAGACAACATTATAGCCAAACTGTGTAGACGTCCACTCTGTCTTCAATCATTGATAAGAATATACCATAAGACAGAACCTGTTATTGAGGGTGCAATCGAATAACAACGTAGTTGGCAACCTGCTCGTTTTTTAGCACTCCACACCCCGCACACACCATGCTGCACCCAATGAAAACGGAGGTAAAACACCCCCTACCGGATACAGTCTTCCTGGTTGCTGTCCACGCGGCCAGGTAGTGTTACCTTGATCTGATCGCCATTTGATACTCCTTCTGCCCCAATCGAGTTTTGGAGACACCTTCACTGCCCCCTAAGCAATTTTATTGTAAATCCTTTGAGGGCGGACCCCGTTTTTATTTGAGGATACGTTCAATACTGAACAGATAACAACATAGTTGAACAGCCTGCTCTCTTGGCATCCTCACAACCTGTTCTCCCCTCTCTCACCTTGCGGCACCCAATGAAAGTGGATGTAACACACCTCCTCACGTGCCGAGCTCCATTTTGCACATCCTTTCCTGTCCCACGCGCCGGTGACCGTAGTTTCTACCTCTCTGAAGCATGCACGGCCATGGGCGGATGAAAGGAGGTATAAAATGTCTGTTGCATCTGTATCTTCTTCATTTATTCACCACTTTCCTACCCGCGCAGCCAGAGTAGTTGGGATTCGTTTGGGCGACGGTACAGAGAAGGATATGCAAAATATATCTGACTAGATTGATAGTGCGGCCAGGAGATTAACCTTCACACTATGGGACAGCGAATAATTGATGAGGTCGTGGCTGTTGATCTACCCACGCCTCCCAAACTTAAATTCTCATTCAAAGCCTGTAAACGTGGAAGTGCCAGCATAGTTTTTAAATGGGATTAGATATGGTCAGGCCTAAAGCCTAGGTTCTCTAGTTGCGCCCATTTGCGTTTCAGCTGATGTGAAGGCCTACTTCAGCACCTTGTTTAGTATGGTACTCATTCAGTATTGATTCTTAAGCTATTTCGTTTTCCTAGTGCTGTGTAGTAGGTACGTAGTGCAGTATTTAATCATTTTTTTTTATACGGTTATCTTTTGAGACGTGGCCAAAAGTTCAAGCCTCACGATGTTGACTGCAGATCTATGAAGAAGCAGATACAAAACGAATAACTGTGCAGTCACACTCTATTACGTGGATGGGGTGTATTGATCCGTGTACTTCGGCAGATTTTCCGTAGCTTTTAACTAGACTTTTTTTTCAAGCCCCAAGAATCCTGTAATTCGGCATCTAATCGACCTAATTCCTATTGAAGATTAAATATAACTTAAATATAATTTAAAATCCAATAGATCTAAAAATTATTTGAAAGATTTAAATGTCCATGATGAGATAGGTGTAATAGACTTTTTTTTTTCCCCTAGATGTATCAGATCCCTCACAAATCAATCTCGCGGGTCTTTTGTATGATATTGATGTATCACTCAGATATCGTAGCGGCATGGAAAAATATACATCGAATCTGCTTTAGTTTGGACGGGAAGAGTTTATCCAGGTTGCTTGGTAGATTGTTGTGCTCATTAGGGATAGGGGATTATAGT